>PPNI02000093.1:0-15176 GCA_003707195.2 Phaffomyces antillensis
AATAAATGTTTGAAAATTTCATCATTACCATCAATATTATCATATGGTTTAATTCCTAATGTGTCACAAATTACTCTATACAGGAATATAGCTCTCTTTAAAAGTTCATCATTATCATATCTATGGACACCTAATGGAGCATACTGTCCATTCTTTACGACCTATATCATCATGTGCTGTGATTGAATAGCCAATATCAGGAATGATCCAAATAGGTGCTATTCTTTTATAATATTTTGAATTTAAATTTTGATGGGAGTTCTTTCCTTTAAATAACCTGAATCGGAACTCCAATTTGCCTTTAATTCATTAAGTTTTCATGATATGGACGTAATCCAAACAATGGCCAACTTTTTAACTTATTGAATTTTAGCTATAGGTCTAATGATTCTTTGAGAAGATATAAAATTTTTCGGGAATAATAGAAAAAATCTCCACAAAATCGATCCTTTGAGACATAAATATTCAACATCAACTAATCAATCACTACACAGATGCCTACAGGAGCCACATTAATCGCAAGAACTCTGAAGAAACTAGGCGTTAAGGTGGTGTTTGGAATCGTGGGGATTCCAATCGTGGAAGTTGGTGATGCTTTCATTCATGAAGGAATCAAATTCATATCCTTCAGAAACGAGCAATCAGCATCGTATGCTGCTTCAGCTTATGGCTATCTCACTGGTAAACCTGGTGTGTTACTAGTTGTTGGTGGTCCTGGATTGATACATGCGTTATCTGGGGCCTTAAACTCAACATCAAATCGTTGGCCTTTATTGATCCTTGCAGGTTCTACCCCATTAGATGAAGTTTCCAAAGGTGCATTTCAAGAATTAGATCAGGTCAGTTATATGGCACCTCACTCTAAACTATCATTAAGACCAACGAATTTAGATCAATTGGTTAGTTTCTTGTATAATGGGTATAAGACTTCAATGGTTGGGAAACCTGGAGTGAGTTACATTGATTTACCAGGAAATTTAGTTGAAGGAGAATTGACAAAGGAAAGAGAATCATCACTAATTGAACCTTTATTCCCATTAACTTCTGAACATAATCTTAAATTCAGACCTGAAGATTCACAAATTGCCAAAATTGTTCAATTAATCAAATACTCTAAATCTCCATTGGTTATTATTGGTAAAGGATCAGCATATGCTAATGCCTCAAAGGGATTGCGTTCTTTAGTGAATGAACATAAATTTCCATTTTTACCAACACCAATGGGCAAAGGTGTGATTCCTGATTCTTCACCATTCAATGTATCATCAGCTAGATCCAAAGTATTGGCAGAATCAGATGTTATATTGTTGTTTGGATCGAGATTGAATTGGATTTTGCACTTTGGTGAATATCCAAGATTCAAGAAAGATGTCAAATTTATTCAGATTGATAACTATCCTGAAGAGATTGGGTTTAATAATCCAGATTCCTTAAATCATGGATTGGTTGGTGATATTTCCCTTATCGCAGATGAATTAAATTCACAACTACAGGATTACATTGCACCATCAATCTCATCTTCCACAATTGCTAAAATCAATAAAAATAATGAATCTTTGTCAGTAAAAGAAACAACCCCACAATCACAACTAAACTATAACCTGGTTTATAAAACAGTAAGAGAATTCATTGAACCAATTTCCAAAGATTTGATTTTAGTAACAGAAGGTGCAAATACAATGGATGTTGCAAGAATTTCATTTCCTGAATCAGTACCAAAACAAAGATTAGACGCAGGTACCAATGCCACAATGGGGATTGGATTAGGTTATGCCATTGCATCAAAAGTTTCAAATCCATCAAAATATGTCCTTACAATTCAAGGTGATTCTGCATTTGGATTTTCTGGTTTTGAATTAGAAACTGCAGTAAGATCAGAATTACCAATAATTATCATCGTTATGAATAATAGTGGGATTTATCACGGTACAAGTGACGCTGATCGTGATAATGGGGAATTACCATCAACTGCTTTGAGTAAAGAGACAAGGTATGATTTATTTGCTGAAAGTTTAGGTGGTGTTGGATATTTTGTTAGAGATATTCCAACTTTGAAAAATGCATTGCAAAAGGCATTTGATGGTGCTAAGCAAGGTCAATCTAGTTTGTTGAATGTTATCATCTCACCTGGAATGAAGAAGAAAATTGGCTTTGGCTGGCAAAATAAGAAGAAGACATCAGATTCGAAATTATGATCATTTCTTCTGTATGATTTCAAATAGTAGAAATAATACAGTTATGATTTATTTCAATTGTAAACACCCTCATGGAGATTGAATCTAAAACCATAATTCAAAGACATTATTATTTCAATATACTACTTCGTTGAAGTTTGACACTAGTATGAGCTATATCCAGTTTCCCCCTCGCAGACTAGTAAGCTGCAATTCTACAGTAGTTATATTATTCTAAAGTGAAAAAAAAGAGGCAGTAGTAATGAACTACAGAATAGATTCCAATTAATTGCTCAATGATAATAATGAATTGTAAATATATCTAACTTATAAGAAGACGATGATGATTCAATATATGATAGTGTTTCTTGAATTGAATAGTATGTCGATTCAAGATTTAGTAAAACTAATTGCGTAAATATTCCGTTATTCTTCAACATTAGAATCCTTCAAATTTTAATCCCTAAAAGTTCCCATTTAACACTTTAGCTTGTTGTTCACAGAATAAAAACACTTGAAAGAGAGATAAAAAAACTACAAAATACATCTTGAAGCTACTCCACTGAGGCTTTAAAAATAAAATTCAATGAGAAATTAGTACTTTCACATAACTGAACTAGTATCAAAGAAAACTAAACAAATCAATTTCGATAATTCAAAAGGGTTCAAATGAATTTATTTGTAATATATGGAATGGTAAAATCATGAAGAATGGTAATTTTGGGAATGATCCATCTTTCATTTTAAGTGAACTTGATGATAGGACTCTTATTTCAATCGGTAGAAATTTCATTTCTAATCCTGATTTAGTGGATAGATTAGAAAATGGATAGGAACTAACTCCCTATGATAGAAGCACTTTCTATACTGGTGGGGAAAAGGGCTACATCGATTATTTGAATTATAAATTGAAGTAAGTTCAATAAATTAAGGCACTGTGAAGACTAGTGACAGTATAACTTGCAAGATACAAATGCACCAAAATACACAGTTTTAAAGTCTATATAACCAGCTTATCTATCGTGTAATATTATACATTCTATTTACAGAATTAGTACTCGTACATACCTGATCTGACAACAAATTCTGATAATATAATGACTATCAGCCAAGTGTCATAATTCGGTGTTCAGAGATTCTCTGAATTATAGGCTGATTAATAGAAATACTAACCTCCAAAGAAAATATAAATAAGCATCAATTCTCACTAAATTTACCAGTGATACCATGAGACAACTGATTTATACCCTCAAATATCAATTTTTTTCAAAGGAACCAAACTTTTTCGAACCATCAACAAGTGGATCGATCAAACTACATCATAGAATTTCGTTTGCAGCAACCATCCAGAGACTTTAATTATCATTGAGACAACGTACATTGATTTACAGTATTATAATCGAGAGTTCTAGTTTTTTACACACTTGGGTAATATTTTTGAATTTACTCTTTAATCTCTTTTTTCTTTAATTTTCATTGAGAGTTACGTTCTTGATCATATTATACTCTTGTTGAGTCTTGTCCAATCTACAGATACAAACATACTAAGGCTAGAGTGTCAACTGTCAATAGATCTAGCCATTAAATACAATCAAGGTACGCATTATCAGAGCTACCCCAGGAAAGCGTTAAATACCTGAGTTGAAATGCCTCGAATTAGTGAAGACACACTTGAACGCATTCACGAACAGTTCAAAGAGATTTCAGATGGCTCATTTGCAATCATTGACTGTAACTCAGTTGAATTACCTCTTAAAGACGTCTTGAAGGATCCGAGGAAGTATTACTTGAATGTTGTACAGCATTTGATGGATCAATATGATCTAGTTACACTTAGCAAGTATATACTGAGATTTAACAGAAGATGGATGTTGAAGCAAAGTATACTTGATGTGTTGGTAAAGACTGAAACTAACATCAATGAATATATTAGAAGATCTTCTAATAAATACATACCAAAAGCCATGGACACACTCAACATAATATACTCTGTAGGCCATTCAGAAACCAAGGCACAGTTGGAAAGATTATTTCATATAAAGTTCAGTCTAAGTGAAGATTCTAAGATCACAGATGCTGAACTAAATTTTCCAGCTGAATCTTTTTATAAGAATTTGAGTGAATGCTCAGAAAACTTTCAGTTTTACATTCAATTTTAGGAGCATAATGGGCTTTTTTTTATTAGAGATATTAATCATTGGAAAAACACAACTGAAGAAGATAGAAAAGCGGTAGTGAAGAGTGAATTTAACAGCTGTTATTTTCTTTCAAAAATTCAGGCCAAAGATAAGGTAAAAAAACTATCCCAGCTGCTTCAGGCTCAGTTAGCAGAGATTGCCACTGATTTACAACTTTCGACGGTCAGTGTAACTAAGAAAAATTCAAATGTCAGATTTTGATGGAGGTGAAAAACAAATCTATCCAATTTTTTTACAACTCTTTGGTTAAGTATAAGTATGTGCTGAGTATTCTAAAATGAAAGTGATGCTGCATTTTTAAAAACCAAAAGCATCAATTGCTCAGAAAATGAATTTTTGCGTCAAATTCTGTTCTATTGTGATTCTTACAATGATAATGAAGGGGTACTTACAGATGGAAGAGTGTATATCCTTTTCAGATTTCTAAGATTTCTACTTGTCGATGAATTTATAGATATTGGAATGAATGGTTTGAAAATTCAAGGCACTGAACTGAAGTTTACTATGAAGTACTTTGATAACTGGTCAAATATAATACCATAACACCATCAGCACTGCTGATTTCTAGATTTACTTTATTTAATATGGAATTTGAAGATAATACAAATCAAAGACCTAATTCAGGAAAGAAAAGAGGCTTCAGCTAATTTATCACAACAAATTAATATAAATAATGCCAATAAATCATGTTACACTCCAGATATAATTGAAACTAATGAAACTGAATCAGATCAAACAAACGGATCTGATTCTAATGCTACTTCTGGATCTATCAACATTGAAAGAAAAAAGGAAAGTTCAAGTGAAGTAGAAAGAAAAGGTGGAACTGATTCAATCTCTTCCCGTGTTTCAAAAAGAAGAAGATATAATGCTTCCAGTACTCCAGGAAATCATCAACTACGTGAAGTCGAAAGAAAACATGCAAATCATTCAGTCTCCTCTCAGGTCTCAAAAAGAAGAAAAAATGATGCCTTAATTAGTCTAAGAAATCATCAACAATTTTTGTGGGCTAATATATTATTCACAGAGCTAAAATTCTTTGAAAAATTGCAGTATGGAAATGGATCAATACTCAGGTGTTCAAAATAAAATCAGATGATTTTCATAGAACTTTTAATAATCAAGCAGCACCTCATACCCATTTTAGTGAACTTTCAACGGAGTTCTACGGTTCTATTGTGGTTAAAGTTTACGGTTACGATTTCCTGGAGTTGAGATATAGGGAAGAAAATAAATCGTTAAATTATTATGTACCACTTCAAGAAGATGCAAATGAATACGTTGATACTTACTTGAAGGGATATTATAAACTAGAAATAGAAGCAAATATAAGGATAGAAAATCTTAATGCAAGTAATGATAATGACAGAATTATTTCACCACTTCTACTTTGGTTTAGTACAATTAGAGGCGAATTATCAGACGCGCATCTGGAGTTCTTTTGTTATGGTCCTGCATTGATTTTTGTGTTGTGAAGATTATACCAGAATGTTGAATAAAAACTCAGTAAATTATGGGCTAAAGCAGGTTCAATTATTAGCACAAGATGGAATCTATCATTCAAATATAAGGTATTCAAACTTCAAAGTCAATAGAGATGGTGAAAAGTGATTTTGGATTATTCTCATGTTGAATTTTTTGGTCCAGATGATTTGGAGTTGGTTGAGAAATACACTACATTGATGCAGAATAAGTTATTAGATGGAATTAAAGAATACTGCGAGAGGAATAGTATTAAGCTAGAAAGAGCTGGTATGAACGGGAATGATAAAAGGGGTATTTCACATGAGTTATCGGTTCTCTGCAAAAAATGGATCCAATTATTCTAATAAAAATAGGAAAAAGAATAGAAATTTGAAAGACTTGACTACCATTGAAGCAAAAAGAGATATTAATAATATTAAATAAAGGAAGAAAAGTGGGTATGAACAGATGCTTCTATAAGTTTAATTTTCTGTGGCTTGGTTGTTAACTCTCATATATTTTTATGATTATATAAATAATTGTTCAGTCATGCTGTTTATTTGCTATCAATATAATATAGTTTGTTACAGTTCTGTACCAGCTACTCACGTGATTACTCACATCATAACTGATTCTATTAACTTCTATTAACTTCTACTACATTCTAGAATATTCTGATCATCTATTCCAGAACATTCTATTATTATAACGAAGCTACAACTAGACGTCTATATAAGGATCTCTAGTCGTCCACAAATTGTATACTTTATTTTATATACACAAGAGATTAGTATTACTATCACTGAACGTATCAAATAGACTATACAGTATTAAAGATTGACCATTCCCACAATTCTCATTCCTGATTAATTTAACATTTTAGATATTACAAATGAAATATTTTGGTCCTCTTTTTGTTCAAACAATGTAATCACATCGCCATCATCACCGTCTGCGTTTTGTGTGTTGAGTTTCTAGGCTGTATAATTTCAGGAAATTGTACTTCTCTACCCTTTTGTCTACGCTTTTCTAATTCACCAAGAGTAGTACAAAGTTTACAGCTGTGTAGACTAACTGAACACGACGAACGTTGATTGTAACTAATTTTTGATCCAATACAACTCGATTTTAGTAAATCTACCCAATAAACTCTTATTCGGTAGATCTACTGAATATCTACTGAATAAGAGAAACTTTTTTGCCTTATTCGGTAGATCTACTGAATAAAAAAATCTACTTGTGTCTAATTGGCCAAATAATTGGAGGCGGAGATTATGTGACAGTCTGATAATTACGTCAATTGTTACATCTCGGTACTCAGATTACGCATGTGAGAGATACATAGATGTTGGTTTCAAGTTTCTGATATGAAGAGAAGTACAAGTTTATATATAAGATGGATTGGATATTTGTATTATCTTTTGTTGTGTGTCTTCAATGTTGACTCATTCTTTCTTTTAATCTTTCATGTAATCTTCATTTGTTGGAGTGGAAGGAAGTACACCATATATTATTGAAGTACTAGTGCTGAGAGTCGGAAGTTGGAACGTCTAAGTCTCGTAGCATGCCCACTGCCCAGTCTAAAGTCTAGCAGTAACACAGTGGATTGTCATATAGTCACTATCGTTTCATCTGGTGGCACTGAAAGAGCAATATATGGTTCAAACTTGTGTTCATTAATGACTGATTTGGTTTTAGTGTATTCATCAGTATCTTTCACGTTGAAGGCGCATTCAAGTCGATATCATCAAGCACTGAGTCCAACTGTGAGAAATCGTAGTTGTCGATTGAGTGGAAGTCTGTCTGCTCCACTACTGAGTTGAGTTGATCGTATATATCATTATCTGTATTGGCCCTACCATCACCACTTGGTTCGTACGCTGGCGGTTCGTCTTTTGTCGCTTCCTCGTAAGTCGGCGGTTTGTCCATTGAATTTCTTCTTTAAATCAAAATTCGTGGATTTCTCCACTTAATTATTATTAATGTATGAGGTGTCTGGATGTTTGTTTAAAGTAAACAAATAAACATGAACCATTAATTAACAAGAACTACTAACTAACACACTCACTAATAACACCAAATAATGTCACTCGAATCCACACTTGAATCCATCCTCACAACAACAAACTCCATCAAATCACTATGCTTCCCACAATCAGGAATATTTACAAACGCAACAGTTAAGGCCACACCAATAGAATCTTTATTAAGAGACGCATCTGATAATGAACTCTCATTGTACGCATTCACCAAGGACAGATTGCTAGTGAGAAAAGACGGTTCGCAATCCGTGATGGATGTGCTAGTATCACAAATGGACCAAGCTGCACAACTTCATTATTCAAGTGCCAAATCTGCTGTCGTCTTACCAATCCATCATCAAAACAATAATAATAACAATAAAACACCATCAATTAATTTACTTCAAACATTGAACGAAGAGAATTACACAACGAATCAACTATTTCATGAGGCCACCCAACTATTATCCAATTATGATGCAGATGACACGATAAAGGATCAATTAATTCAATTGAAAAATCAGTATAATCAATCAGTTGATAAAATGATGAAAAATAATCAAATTTTATCGAAAAAATCGTTGGATCAATTGATGGAAGACGAACAGAACGAGATTGCACAACTTGAACTGGAAATTGCCCAATATGAATAGGAGTTTAATACACTTAATAAATTTAGTAGTGATTACATAAGCAACTTTTTTAGTTTTTAGACGTTAATCTCAATAAAAATTTGTATTGTTTTTTTTACTCAAGTCTTTAGATGAACATCATTCATTATGTCCCATCCAATAGATGTACCCATCACTGACTTAGACCACGACAATGACGATTTATCCTCCTTGAATGGATTTGATCACCACATCTTAAATGAAGATTATGACGGTAATAATCTGAATGAATCACAATCATTTTTTAATAAATTAAAATCCTTATTCTCAACTAATAATTATTCTAAAATCCAATCATTTAATAATGGAATAGAGTTGTCCTCAAATATATATCAACATGATGACATTGACTCCTTTGATCTATCTGATGATCAATTCATTTTGAAAAGAAAATCAATTCCTTTATTATCCAAAATTGTATCAATATTGAAATTTTACTCAATGTACACATTATTATCAATTTCAATAATAACTATAATCATATTATCAACAATAATATCCAAAACTCCAAAATCTCAACAATCATTGAAAACAATTTTTAATAATGGGACCCATGAATTCCATGCAACTACAATTTTAATCTCATTAGACGGTTTCCATCCACATTACATATCGTCAAACCTTACACCATCACTAAATGATTTATTTATTAATAAAATAGCAGCACCATACATGAAACCATCATTCCCATCCTCTACATTCCCTAATCACTGGACAATGGTCACTGGTTTACAGCCACAACATCATGGAATTATAGGCAATACATTTTATGATCCAGTTTTAGATAAGAAATTCATTAATGTTATACCTGAATTTTCAACATTAATACCTGAATTCTGGGGAGGTGAACCGATTTGGACCACATGTTATCAAAATCAAATCAAATCTGCTATTCATATGTATCCTGGCTCTGAAGTGAAATTCCCTAATGGTGGGAATCCAACAATAGTTGATAAATATAATGGATCTGAAACTTTAGACGTTAAATTAAATAGAATTGATTCATGGTTAGATATGGAATTATTGGAACGTCCTGAATTAATCGTTAGTTATATCCCTAACATTGATTCCATAGGTCATAAGACTGGAATTGCAAGTGATGAATTAAAACAAGAATTGAAATACGTTGATTCATTTATTGGAAAATTGAGAGATTCAATAAATTCTAGAAATTTAACAGATATTGTTAATTTGATAATTGTTTCAGATCATGGAATGTCACAAACTTCAAATAATAGATTGGTATATCTTGATGATTTATTAGACCTGACTAAAATTCAATACGTTGAAGGTTGGCCATTGTTTGGATTACGTCCATATCCTGAATATTCCATCCTTGAAACTTTCAACGAATTAAAGGCAAATTACACTCCTGATTCAGGTTATTCAATCTATTTAAAGGAACAACTTCCTTCAAAATTCAAATTTGGTGGGTTGAAAACCAAATCAAATGCAAAATATTATGATAGAATAGCACCGATTTGGATCATTCCTGATATCGGATATTCAATCACAACACATGATGATATGGATCGTAAAAATGGGAAATATGCTCCATTAGGTGTCCATGGATATGATAATGATGAAGTTTTAATGAGGGCAATCTTTCTTGCTCAAGGTCCATTTTTCCAAAAATATAATTCTAAATTTGCCAAAGATTTGGGATTTATGATTAAACCATTTGAAAATATTCAATTGTATAAATTAATTTGTGACACTTTAGGAATTAAACCAAATGATGATATTGATGGTAATGATGAGATTTTTAAAAAATTATTGCCCGTTGATTGGAAAGATGAGTTGATTTATCCTGATGTTAATTATGGATTGCAAATATTGGGTAATTCAACATATGATTATTTGTTTAATGAAGGTAGAGTTACTACTACGTTGAAAGGTGATGCTTTTATGACTAACACATTAGACGTTATCGCTTCTAATTTCATTGGTAATGTATCTGAAGGTGATGATGATGATGATGATGATGTTGAAAATCATGGTGATAAAGAGAAAGTTGGTGGATATGTTCATGATCATTCAAGTGAAGACCATAGTGAAGAACAGGAAGAAGAAGATGAAAAAAATGAAGAATCAAATAATGAAGAAAATGAAGATGATGATGATAAGGAAGATGACAAAGAAGATGATAATGGTAAAGAGGATCATCCAGCTTCACTTTGGGATAAAATTGGGGACATATATGATGACATTACTGAAGAAATCGACGAGATAGGCGATGATATTAAAGAACAAATCGATGATTGGGTTGAAGATTTTGAGAATGCAATTGGTGATGATTAAAATATACCAGAATACTATGATTTTAATCACTACTATTCTACACTAATACACTATTATTTATTACATAATGATGTTGTAGCTGATTTGATATCAGTATGATTACTACAACTATAATTACAGATTACAACAGTCAACTCCTATATAATTAGTTCAGCAATACAAAAAATTTCTCAAATATTCAAGATCTCTTTTCAGCAGATTCAATTGAACATGGATAATTCTTTTCGTTATAGCTCAATATTATGAAATTTGAAGTGATTCATAATCTCTAATGAATAACTTTTTCTTTCTATCATCTATTTCAAATCCATTTCTTTAACTTTCTCTTTTCTTAAAACTCCCAACATAATCTGAACTTTCAGAACTAGGAATTTTCTGAAACAGAACCAAATGGACTTGATCCAAAATCAATAATTTTAATGTTAAATTTACCACACTTCTCTACAAATAAATTATTTACGTTTAGATTGTATCAATGTAATCTTATATAGCCAATTAAAGCAGTCGAGAAAAAAAGCTCCATATAGTATAACTATTAACTTATAGATCTGTTGTTCTGAGAATCAAATATGAATATTTTCTTTGATCAAACAATGCTGAAAGTTCTATCATCTTCATCCAATACTGGAAATTTATCATTACCATAATTGCCATTGTTATTAATTCATGAAATTTGTTTAAATTTATAATTGGAATAATCAATGTACCCCTTTTACCCTCCAGTATAAAAAGTGCTTCTGTCATATGGAGTTAGTTCCCATCCATTTTCTAATCTATCCACTAAATCAGGATTAGAAATGAAATTTCTACCGATTGAAATAAGAGTCCTATCATCAAGTTCACTTAAAATCAAAGATGGATCATTCCCAAAATTACCATTCTTCATGATTTTACCATTCCATATATTACAAATAAATTCATTTGAACCTTTTTGTGAATATAATTGCAAAACATCTCCATCATCTGGAATTTCAGCATTCTGAAAAATCTAGGTTGAATCAATTCAATAAACTGTAATTCTTTACCCTCCAGTCTTCTTTTCTCAAATTCACCAATTAAATGAGCATATTGAGCATATAAAGTTGGATCATTACCACAACCTTTCAATTCTCCATGTAAACCAAATGGTGATAATCTGATTGAAAGTTTACTAAACCCATTAAATTCAGCATCAAACGCATCTAATAACTCTGAAATAATTCTAGATCTGTTTTCAATTGATCCACCATATTTATCAGTTCTTTGATTGACTTCAGGGTCCAGAGACTGGTTAAATAAATAACCATTAGCACTGTTAATTTGAATACCATCTGCACCTGCACCATTGATTGCATCTTTAGAAGCAGTCATGAAATCTCTGATAAAATTTTCGACTTCAACGGTAGTCATTTCTCTATATGTTTTCCAGATTTAAAAGATTCTTCTTTATAGATTTCCATACATTTAGCAGATGCTGAAACATAATCAAACCCCAAATCTTTTATTGTACTAGCTTTCCCTTGTCTACCAACATGGAATATTTGAAGAATAACAAAAGATCCATTATCATGAATAGTTTGGAAAATTTCTTTCCATGCTTCAACTTGTTCTTTTGACCAAATACCTGGAGCACCAGGAAAGAATCCACCAGATTTCGCATCAACTAAAAAACCTTCAGTCAGCAATAAAGTTCCTGATCTTTGAGATCTTTGAGAATAATGCTCTTTGGACATTTCAATATCAGGAATTAAAGTAACTGGATAGTTTCTCAATCTTGTTAATGGTTCATAAGCGATTCTATGTTTTAATTCAATTTCACCTAATTTGATAGGTTCAAAGAGCTTTGTATCTTTGAAAACTATTGATTGAGACATTGAATGATTGATTTTGGAGGAAGTTCTTGCATTGTATGTATAAATAATCGTTATGAAGTGGTTCTTTGATGGCTTTTATACATTTTTTAGATTGTAATTGGTAGAATGTTCAAAGATACGGAATTCTGTTTTTTTATTTGTATGATTAACTGTAATTGAATCAGATTAGTAATACAAGGTTCTGGCCTTGTTTCTAATTAGATAGCAGCTAGTAAATTTAATCTCCATGAGGGTGTTTACAATTGAAATAAATCATAACTGTATTATTTCTACTATTTGAAATCATACAGAAGAAATGATCATAATTTCGAATCTGATGTCTTCTTCTTATTTTGCCAGCCAAAGCCAATTTTCTTCTTCATTCCAGGTGAGATGATAACATTCAACAAACTAGATTGACCTTGCTTAGCACCATCAAATGCCTTTTGCAATGCATTTTTCAAAGTTGGAATATCTCTAACAAAATATCCAACACCACCTAAACTTTCAGCAAATAAATCATACCTTGTCTCTTTACTCAAAGCAGTTGATGGTAATTCCCCATTATCACGATCAGCGTCACTTGTACCGTGATAAATCCCACTATTATTCATAACGATGATAATTATTGGTAATTCTGATCTTACTGCAGTTTCTAATTCAAAACCAGAAAATCCAAATGCAGAATCACCTTGAATTGTAAGGACATATTTTGATGGATTTGAAACTTTTGATGCAATGGCATAACCTAATCCAATCCCCATTGTGGCATTGGTACCTGCGTCTAATCTTTGTTTTGGTACTGATTCAGGAAATGAAATTCTTGCAACATCCATTGTATTTGCACCTTCTGTTACTAAAATCAAATCTTTGGAAATTGGTTCAATGAATTCTCTTACTGTTTTATAAACCAGGTTATAGTTTAGTTGTGATTGTGGGGTTGTTTCTTTTACTGACAAAGATTCATTATTTTTATTGATTTTAGCAATTGTGGAAGATGAGATTGATGGTGCAATGTAATCCTGTAGTTGTGAATTTAATTCATCTGCGATAAGGGAAATATCACCAACCAATCCATGATTTAAGGAATCTGGATTATTAAACCCAATCTCTTCAGGATAGTTATCAATCTGAATAAATTTGACATCTTTCTTGAATCTTGGATATTCACCAAAGTGCAAAATCCAATTCAATCTCGATCCAAACAACAATATAACATCTGATTCTGCCAATACTTTGGATCTAGCTGATGATACATTGAATGGTGAAGAATCAGGAATCACACCTTTGCCCATTGGTGTTGGTAAAAATGGAAATTTATGTTCATTCACTAAAGAACGCAATCCCTTTGAGGCATTAGCATATGCTGATCCTTTACCAATAATAACCAATGGAGATTTAGAGTATTTGATTAATTGAACAATTTTGGCAATTTGTGAATCTTCAGGTCTGAATTTAAGATTATGTTCAGAAGTTAATGGGAATAAAGGTTCAATTAGTGATGATTCTCTTTCCTTTGTCAATTCTCCTTCAACTAAATTTCCTGGTAAATCAATGTAACTCACTCCAGGTTTCCCAACCATTGAAGTCTTATACCCATTATACAAGAAACTAACCAATTGATCTAAATTCGTTGGTCTTAATGATAGTTTAGAGTGAGGTGCCATATAACTGACCTGATCTAATTCTTGAAATGCACCTTTGGAAACTTCATCTAATGGGGTAGAACCTGCAAGGATCAATAAAGGCCAACGATTTGATGTTGAGTTTAAGGCCCCAGATAACGCATGTATCAATCCAGGACCACCAACAACTAGTAACACACCAGGTTTACCAGTGAGATAGCCATAAGCTGAAGCAGCATACGATGCTGATTGCTCGTTTCTGAAGGATATGAATTTGATTCCTTCATGAATGAAAGCATCACCAACTTCCACGATTGGAATCCCCACGATTCCAAACACCACCTTAACGCCTAGTTTCTTCAGAGTTCTTGCGATTAATGTGGCTCCTGTAGGCATCTGTGTAGTGATTGATTAGTTGATGTTGAATATTTATGTCTCAAAGGATCGATTTTGTGGAGATTTTTTCTATTATTCCCGAAAAATTTTATATCTTCTCAAAGAATCATTAGACCTATAGCTAAAATTCAATAAGTTAAAAAGTTGGCCATTGTTTGGATTACGTCCATATCATGAAAACTTAATGAATTAAAGGCAAATTGGAGTTCCGATTCAGGTTATTTAAAGGAAAGAACTCCCATCAAAATTTAAATTCAAAATATTATAAAAGAATAGCACCTATTTGGATCATTCCTGATATTGGCTATTCAATCACAGCACATGATGATATAGGTCGTAAAGAATGGACAGTATGCTCCATTAGGTGTCCATAGATATGATAATGATGAACTTTTAAAGAGAGCTATATTCCTGTATAGAGTAATTTGTGACACATTAGGAATTAAACCATATGATAATATTGATGGTAATGATGAAATTTTCAAACATTTATT
>PPNI02000094.1:0-15153 GCA_003707195.2 Phaffomyces antillensis
AATAGCATCAAATGTACTTAGTTCTGTTCCAAGATAATTCTTAACTGGAAAGGAGTTTTGGTTTTGGCATTTTAGTAAAATGAAGGACATAATCTTAGCAAATTGTTTGAATAAGTGGTTGCTATCATCTTGAACATCAACTTCTAGCATGTCTTCGAATATCCTTAATTTTGAAATAATAAGCAACCATTCAAACGAACCATCAAAAACACCAACGAAATCTTCTAAGTTTGCCTTACAGTTTGTAGACTCGAAGATTGCTTCTTTAAGCCATTTGATGTAAATCTTGTAAGTGTCAGCAAATATTTGTAAATCTGATGACGTGCTAGCATCATCTGTGTAACTCGCCTTTATTCCATTAAATTTATTTGAGTATTTTGAACTGATGGATGCCTTAGCTGTTGCTTCCAATACGTTCAATTTAGCCACTCTAATTGGAGGGGTAAAAGTCATAACAACAACTAGCGCAAATTTAAATATCTTGTGTAATTTTTCTGTAGAATCCTGACTTAATTTGAATAGCAGTTGAAACGTTAAATCATCATCAGTAGAATCGGAAATAAGAGGCTCGAGATAATTAAACAATGAAGAATAGGATGAAACTATTTTTTTTATATTGCGTTGCATTTCTGAAAAAGCATTTTTGAACTCAGAAGTCTCTAAGTTCATAGATAAATAACCATTAAACACCTTCTCCAAAACAGGTAAGTACTCAGAAAGCTCATTTATTCTAAAATCCATCTTGAGATCACCCTGAGTGAAGTCAGTGTTCTTCTTCAAACAACACAGAAGAGTTTGTGTTGATTCAAATTGTGTGTTTTTTTTTATTTTGTGTCAAATTGTATTACCCTGCTTTTGCTTTACTATTTCCATCATCTCCAACATCATTTTAATTACCTTAAATGTTGTTGATTTAGTTCTATTTATTAGTTGAATAAATCCTGGAAAATATAGCACTAAAACCAAGATAAAGGATAAATTCCATACACAGTTAATCTCTAACCAAATTCAAAGAAGTAAACCCCAAAAGTCATAAAATAATGCTCTTGAAGCCATTTATATAAATTCAAAAAAGAAAACGCGTGACTTCCACGTGATATAATTTCAAAATCAGAAAAAAATCACTTAGCAGACCAACACACACTGAAACAGAAACCATCAAATAATAATATTCACATGTCATTACTCGTTGAAGTCTACAAACTGGTACTGCGAGCTGGTTTGATCCCAAAGGCTATCAAATTACTTCCATTGATCTCATTATTGACGTTCCTTATCGGATGGAGTTGGTTATTATTCTTACCTAATGATGGTCAATATAGAGGAACTTATATCAGTGAAAATGCATTGATGCCATCACAGGCATATAGTTATTTCAGAGACAGTGAATGGAATATATTGAGGGGGTATAGAAGACAAATAGATGGGATGGAATCAGAGAACGTTATTGATAATTTAAGTGTGATGAGTGATTGGTTTATTGATATTGGATTTAAAGTTGAAATACAACAAACTGAATTCAATACAACTAATTTATTCGCAGTGTGGCATTCCCCTAAATCAGACGGCACAGAAGCAATGGTATTAGCTGCGCCATATTATCAAAATGATGATCTGTTTAACGTTGGTGGGTTAAGTTTATTGTTCTCATTATCTAAATATTTTAAACGTTGGCCAATTTGGTCAAAAAATTTAGTGTTTGTTATTTCTCAAAATCCAGGTAATTCATTAAGATCTTGGGTAAATGAATACCACAACTCATTGGAACTTTATGCAGGATCAATTGAAAGTGCTATTATTTTGGACTATCCATTTAATGATGATTATTTCGAATATGTTGAATTTTATTATGAAGGTTTAAATGGTCAATTACCAAATTTAGATTTAATCAACACTGCAGTCTACATCACTGAACATGAAGGACCAAAAGTTAACTTACAAAACATTCCAAAATCGGAGATGGGTGTCAATAACTATTGGTCAAGATTAAAGATTTTACTACTAGGTATCAAAAATTTATCACTAGCTGGGATTAGTAAATTTAAAGGACAAGAAGCCTTTAGTGGTTGGAAAGTTCAAGCATTGACCTTAAAAGCGATTAAGATCACCGATGGGGGGCCAAGTTTCGATATCACAACATTAGGTAGAGTTGCAGAAGCAATTTTCAGAAGTGTTAATAATTTACTGGAAAAATTCCATCAAAGTTTTTTCTTCTTTTTCATGCTACAACCTAGAAATTTTATATCCATTGGTACATATTTACCAATTGGTGGATTAATTTTAGCGTCTATATTACTAAGTATTACAGATAATTTATTGAATGAGTTAAATGGTCAAAAAATATCAATCATCATGAATCACTTGATTGAATTATTCATATCGTTAATTTCATCATTAATCATAAGTTTCATTTCATTTGAAATTGGTGTCTATTTTAAGATTGAAATAAGTGTTTTAGTATTTATAATTGGATCTGTTTTACTAACGATTTCCACAAATCTCATTGTTTTGAAATCAACTAAAGAATTCAAGACTTTAATAAGGGCATTAGGATTAAGTTTCATGTTTTTAAATTTTGCAAGTCTACTAACTTTGAATTTTTCATTGACTCTTATATTAAGTTCATTGACTTATTTGAACACATTAATCAAAACAAATAAAATACTCAATTCAATCATTTTATTATTAACTAATCCATTTATTCAGTTATCACTATTATCACAATTTGAAATTATTGATAATAATCTTTCAGTATTCGAAATATTCCAAAATTTAATCAATTCTTGGTCCAATTTTGGTAATCATACTTGGTTGATCTTGGCTATCGGTTATCTACCAGGTTGGTTATTATTATGTTATAGTAATATGTTAGGATTTGAAGAAGATACAGAAAAAAAGAATAAGTAGATAGAAGAACAAAATATAATATATTGCACAATAAATAAATAATGGTAATAGTATCATCATAGTAGTAGTAAAATTAATACAAGAATGTGTCATAATTATAATCGATTGATGATCAATCGATCAATCAATCAGAATATTTTTCAAAAAACTCAGTATGGAATTGAGCCCAATCATTAATCCATTCTTCACCTTCTGGTAAAAATGTTGTTCTTAAATGGAAAGTTCCCTCTTTTTGACCAAACCCTGAGCCAGGAACGACACAGATCCCTGTATTTTCCAACAATTCCAAACAATAAAATTCATCAGGTTTTAATCCTCTTTCATTGGCGGTTTGAATCATATTTGAATTCAATTCTATAGTTGGATAAATATACATTGCACCTTGTGGTTTTTGACATGAAATGTTGTCTAGTTTATTGAATGATTCAGTTAATAATTCAGCCTTGGTTTGATATGTATTATGAATGGTTTGTCTTTCTTGTTGATCTAATTCATAAGATTCTTCTCCTAATTTTGGTGGATTTGTCATTAATTCAACTAAAGCTTGACCAGTTAGAACAGGACATAATTGAATTGAAGCAACTTTAGTGAATAAATCATATATTTCTTGGTTGAAGTTGTATAGTTCCATATATCCTGCTCTTTGACCACATTCACCAGAGACACCTTTTGAAGTTGAATGTAAAGAACATAACTGAACGTTTTCATAAAGATCTGATTTTTTCTGAAGATTGAGTAAAACTTTTCTGAAAGAGTGGAATTCACCTTCATATATGTTTTCTTGATAGACTTCATCGGCAATGACGACTATTCCATGTTTAGCAGCAACGGTTAAAACGGCTTCAATTTCTTCATATTTTAAAACTGAACCTGTTGGATTACCAGGATTAATAACGACTAAAATCTTTGGTTTTATCTCTAAAGTTTGAGCAGATTTGATCAGACTTTCCATTTCATTGATGTCAATTGACCAATTATCCGTTTCATTCAAATAATATGGAATTGCAGTGGCATCCATTAATGGTAATTCAGCAGTATATAAAGGATATTGAGGGATTGGAATTAATACACCATCTTTTGGAGAACCGGATAGAATAACCTTAAAGATGTTTTTAACGGCATCTGAAGCACCAGTTGTTAAATAGATATGGTTTGGGTTAGGTTCAGTTGAAGTTCCATCTCTTTCTTCAATAAATTTAGAAACTCTTTTTCTGATGTATGGGACTCCTAAAGATGGAGAATAAGCACCCACAGAGCCGATTTCTTTTAATAAAGTTTTAGCTCTTTCTAAGACGTCATTTGGGTATAAACCATCAACATTTAATAGGTTTGGATTTTGTAAAATTGACAAGACTGATCTATAAAAAGTTAAAGGTTTTTGATTTAATTGCTGTGGATTTCCAATATTAGCAGAGATGATTTTCTTGAATGGTAATGAATCTGGATCTTTAGCCATTTGTTCATTCAATTGTTCAGCTCTAGTTGGGATTAAACCTCTGACTGCGTATTGGGTCTTGACGACTCTTTGATTAATGTCTTCAACCGTTAATTTCGGTTGTAATTTGGTATGGTTAAAACGTTTGGTGATCATTTTTAACTGACTTGAAGGTTGTGAGTATCTCATCTTGAGAATTATGTGAGTATAATTGATAAGTTAGATCTATTCAAATGATAAACGAAGTAGAGTTAGAATGAATAAAAATGAGACTTTTGTAAAGGATTTAAGTGAAAAATTTATATGAATTTCCCCGAGTAATTTGATAAGAAAAAAATTAATTGGATCTCGATGGGCAAGGAAACTCGTTTAGACTGAGATGTGCTTTATTTGCTCTTTTTTATATGAGTAAGTGAGTTATACTCCGAACTCTAGCAGGGAACTTTGTGTGGTTTGTAGCATGAATGTATAATAAGTGGTTTAGTACTACTAGTGTGACTGATTGGGTCAGTAGATGACTAACGCATCTTAACTCCTATCTGTGGGTGTTTGGGTGTGAGTATATATGCACCCCCATTTGTAGTGATCTGGGATACTAGCTCTAAGCTCTAAGTGGCACAGGACCCTGGTGGATATTGCTAGAACAATTATTGTAGGTCCTAGCATCTACAGTCAAAGCCAACCTTTTTCCATAAGGGTTCGAGTTTTGGTTCATTGTTGCAAGAGTGATCTCCCAGTTAAAACTTGCTGGGTATTGACATGAGTGGAGGATTTTATCGGTAGTATATAACAATCATGACTCATTGTGTTATATTATTATTATTATTATTACTATTACCGCTATCGCATCATCACTGAACTGGCACCACATGCCCAATACACTATTATTAGGAATTATTTACTGATCATTTTAAAAACAAAACAAAAACTCCGAATTTTTCGAATATATCGTCACTACGCATATACTTGCATCCAAAATGCATGAATTGTAGTTGATTTTAAACTCATGAAGATATAGCTGTTGATCCAGTAAACAACGATTGAAATGTATTATCATATATTAATATAAAATTCAAAACGGTGCTCCTCTCCGAATTTTATCTTCGAGTAAAAGCATCAATGCTTCAGATTTTATCAAGATTTTTATATTATTATATACACATTAAGTCTGCACCAATTAGCAAATAATATATACCACCGCCCCATGCTGATTTGAAACCCTGAATCCCAGCAACGCCTGATCTTATAACTTTTAACTTATAAGTCTTGACTGTACTTTGATCACCTGTCAGATGTTGATTATTGCACTAACTATGGGCTTATAGCTTACAGCTTATTTGCTTATGTAATTATTACCTAATGATTCTCTACTAAACAGTGGTGTTCGGATGTATAACAAGGGAAATCTCTTCAGTTACGGGTAACACCTCGATTGATTTTGTTGATGTTAAATTTGCCTTACCTTTCAAACGCCCTACTCAATATAAATTCATATTAATTCAACTCAATTCATCACCAAATCATGTCTGATTTGCCTAAAACAAACGACTTGACCACCACCTGGTCCTTCGTTGAACCTGGTCTTCAATTAATCATCGGTGGCTCAAGCGATAACTCAGGTGTAACTCCTCAAATGTACATGAATGTTTATAGTGCAATTTATAATTACTGTGTTAATAAGTCAAGAACTCCTCAAAATTTGTCATCTTCAAATGCTTCATCTCAATCTTCTTTATTAGTCGGTGCAGAGATTTATAAGAAGTTAAAAGAATATCTACAAAAATACGTTGAATCTTTGAATAAACAACAAAATGAATCTTTTTTGGAATTTTATGTTAAACGCTGGACGAGATACACTGTTGGTGCTGGTTATCTAAACCATGTCTTTGACTACATGAACAGATACTGGGTTCAAAAAGAAAGAAGTGATGGTAGAAGAGATATCTTTGATGTTAATACTTTAGCTTTATTAACTTGGAAAGATGTTATGTTTTTACCAAATTTTGAAACTCTGATCAAAGAAATTTTAGAACAAATTAAATTACAAAGAGATAATCAAGTTGATGATACAAGATTATTTTCAATTGCTATCAAATCGTTTGTTTCATTGGGTATCGATGTTCAGGATTTAAAGAAACCAAATTTGAATATTTATATAAATTATTTTGAAACTCCATTTTTAGAAGCAACTAGACAATTCTATACTGCCGAATCAACTGAATATCTGAACTCGCATAATGTTGTTGATTACATGAAAAAGGCTGAACAAAGAATCCATGAAGAAGAAAGTAGAGCAGCGTTATATCTAGATGAACATTCAAAATTACCTTTAACTGATACTTTGAATGATGTTTTGATTGTTAATCACTCTGAGGCTATGTACAATGAATTCTATAATTTATTAGATCAAAATCATATTGAACATATATCAAAAATGTTCAATTTATTAAATAGAGTTCCATCGACTTTATTACCATTATCTCAAAATTTCACTAAATACATTGAAAATCAAGGTTTAAAAGCTGTTGAAAATTTACAAAATGATTTACAACAGCAACATCAACTAAACTCAACTCCAAATTCAAATAAACCACTAAGTATTGATCCTAAATTATACATTAAAACTTTAATTCAAGTCTATCATAATTATCAAAAAATTGCTGCTGAGGCATTTCAAGATCACCCAACTTTCGTCAAAGCTTTGGATAATGCTTGTCGTGCTTATATAAATTTCAATTCAATTGCTAAGAACATTACTGGTAAAAATTCATTAATGGTTACCTCATCAAAGACTCCTGATTTATTAGCAAAATATAGTGATAATCTATTGAAAAAAAATAAAGACTCTGATGCCGCAAGTGATATGAGTGTTGATGATATTATGATCATTTTCAAATTTCTAACAGATAAAGATGCTTTTGAAACTAATTATAGAAGATTATTAGCCAAAAGATTAATTCATGGTACTTCAGCAAGTGAGGAAGCGGAAGAGAATATTATCCAAAGATTACAAACTGAGAATTCTTTAGAATATACTTCAAAGATCACTAAAATGTTCCAAGATATAAGAGCATCAAATGAATTGAAAAATACCTTCAAAGAAGAAACTTTAAAAGTTAAAAATAATGACATAGTTCCTGATTTTGAACCATTCATCTTAACTGAAACAATGTGGCCATTCAGTTATTCTAAAAATACTTTCCAATTACCAATGGATCTAATTCCAACTTTTAATAAAATTGAAGAACTGTACTCATCAAAACATAATGGTAGAATTTTAAAATGGCATTGGTCATTGAATAGAGGTGAAATTAAGGCAAAACTACAAAAAACTTTCACTTTTCAAATGACTTTATATCAAATGTCTATAATTTTACCATTCAACGAAAATAACGTTTATTCAATCAATGAATTAATGGAATTAACAGGATTAGATCAATCAGTTATTTCAAATCAAATGGGACCAATGATTAAATATAAACTATTAATTCCATCATCAAGTGACCTAAATAATAAAGAGACTAAACTATCATTAGTTTCTGAATTCAAATCTAAAAAATTGAAAATTAATTTCACAACAGGTGTTAAAACAATAGATTCAAAACAAGATCAAATTGATACAGAGAAGGAAATCAGTGAAGAGCGTAGAAATTATTTGAAGGCTTGTATCGTTAGAATCATGAAGGCTAGAAAATCGTTAGCTCATAATTTATTAATCAATGAGGTTGTTCAACAATCTCATCAAAGATTTACTGCAAAGATGCCAGATATCAAAAAATGTGTTGATGAATTAGTTAATTTAGAATATTTGAAAAGAAATGAAGATCAAACTTATGATTATCTAGCATGAAATGAACATATACATCCATAATGAATTGATTTTTGTAGTTTTAATTGATTGAAGACATCATCAAAATCATTATAGTAGTTAGTAATTATTTTTTGTTTATGTAATACTCGTGTGGCCATACCAAAACAATATCAGAATAGCTTGATGAGCTGTATAAAACAAAGTCACTACGAGTCATCAAATATAACCATTCTACCCCCGCAAGCTTCATAAAGATATAACTCATAGACTATATAAGTCATAATATACTACTTCTACACATAAACAGCCATAAAAAGGGTCCTTTCATTCATTAGTCAAACACAGATATTCGCAATGAAATTAATAACATCAATACTATTTCAATTCTTACTACTTACCGTAATTTCAGCTAACACAGAATCGATATTCTACATTCCCCCCTTTTCCACCCTTCCACTCCAGGCCATACCTGACTCATACCTCTCAAAATTTTACAACAACAATGATAATCATGATGGTGATAATAATCTACCCATTTCAATCACAGTAAATTCAATCACAGAATTAAATACCACTGGCCTATCATACTATCAAATTGATGGATTCGATCCAAAAAAGGGATATAATGCCAAAATAAGTTGGAGTGCCCTTGATCCAATTGATATCAAATTCGATTTAATCAAATTCAGATCTCGTCATTATTTGAAATTAGATGTTAAAAACATCTATGAAAAGGAATCAATTCCAATGTTAGTATTGGTAGAGGATTTAGTGGGCTATACTGTGCCGAGAAGTTTGGTTGGTGTAGTTGGTGTAGTTGGTTTAAGTGCTATTAGTGGTGTCTTTATCGGTGATATGGTATATAAATGGTTATCTGTATTATAAATCGTTGATACTACTTGCTTCTATATCGCTGTGTTAATGATGCTACTAGCGATTAATTACTGTTATGAATAAGTGTAAAAAAAAATAGTGGACCAATTAGGTTGGTCGAGATTAAATCATAAATCATTTATTTATTTATAATTATTTAAATTTTGGTTTTAACCCATTCCTCTTCTTCTTTAGAGATTAATCTTGGATCATGAAGTGACTTTTATGGATATTTTTTTGTTAATTGAAGATATCTATACCTTCTACCAGGATTTTGGTCACCTA
Source organism: Phaffomyces antillensis (assembly GCA_003707195.2). Classification (NCBI taxonomy): domain Eukaryota; kingdom Fungi; phylum Ascomycota; class Saccharomycetes; order Phaffomycetales; family Phaffomycetaceae; genus Phaffomyces; species Phaffomyces antillensis. The sequence goes on from PPNI02000094.1 coordinate 9,312, forward strand.
TTTGATTAAGTACATCATAACATCTTCTATTATCTTCATCTTTCTTTAATCTCGATAAGAAAAACTTATTTGCACCAAAGTCTGTAAACGGTTGAAGAACACTTATTGTTGAACCAACAACTAATGACTGAATACCTAAAGATAAGATTTTTGACGGTGATTTAATTTTGAACAAATTTTTAACTCTTTTCTCATTAAATATGTACCTTGCTGCCATGACAGATATAAATCTCACTAGAATGATGAGCTGACGAGAATTTGAAAATATGTAGTTTCTAATTTCTCTCTATCTTTTGAAGTTAAGAGTTGATCTAACTCATAAAACTGAACCGTCTTTTGAAGAATTCTATCATAAGTCCTTTGTTTTATAACTTTATCCTAGAAATCTTCTTCTTTGTTACTCATAGTATGTTATGGTGATAATCTGGCAATTCTTATGAAAAAGAAGACATATAGAAGAAATCAGAAATAATCATAAAGTTATTATTTTCAATTATATTATATCGATATATAATATGTAGATGTAGTAATTCTACATAATCGGGAAAGGACTTTTGGTTGCATTATAACTCCAGCTTAGAATAACCAAAATTTTAAATATGGATCTTGGATCTTAATATATAATTTGCGCAGTTCATGCCAGTTGAGTATCAAGTATTTGAGTCTTGGAATCTGATATCAGCTATAAGGCTAGAATAAATCAATAAACAGCTCATATAATTTCAGAAAAAGAAGAGCTTGAAGGTTGATATCAAATTTCAATTTGATAAACTTCTTTCAAATTCTAGGTTTGATACATTTTGTAGATTCCAAGTACATGAATTTATTATATATGAAGACTAAGCCATGTAAGTTGATCCCAACAATCGAATGATTTATGGACAACAGTCTTCAATGTGTTCTGAAAAAGGTACACTCTGTAATATGTATGATAATTACACAGAGAGAGATTGCTATATTTCGTATAAAACGCAATTTGTAGTACGGATAACCGCTTTATTCTACAGGTTTGATCCTTGAAGTTATAAATTTATTAAATCAATCAAAGTACATGTAGATTCGGTACCGGTTGTGATATGGATTGTACTGGTTGGAGTTTGGAACTTGGTTCTGATTACGTATGTTTATTATTTATACAGCATAACCAATATATCAATATTATTGATATTGCAGTTTATAGCTACGTACTGTACAGGTTATATATATAGACTTTAAATTAAGTGTATCCACATGTTGCAGTTTACATGCCCCTGAACTGGGTCTAGTAAGACCCTGGCATCATATTGCCTGACTCCTGTTCTGTCAACGTAAATAAATTGATCATTTCGTGTCAGATAACTTCTCATTAGGAATTCACAGCTAAAGCGGATTACATTCTTTAGCGGCTTCGACATCGTCCGTTCATGAGAACTTGACTTCTTTCTTGTTCTATATCACATTTAGATTAACTCACAATTCCAGGTAGTTAGTGTAGTATATTATTTAACTACATATTGAACAGTGACACATATAGCTCTTATAAATTCGTGGTTAAAATATGCGGGTATATGCGCCAATATTCTTTTTGACATTAAATTTAGTTCTGATCAAAATCTCTTGTAGCTTTTGATCTCTTTCAGTACTGTACACCATCACTCGGGCGATTAGATAATCTATTGAAAAACTCTGATGCCGCAAGTGATATGAGTGTTGATGATATTATGATCATTTTCAAATTTTTCTAATAAGAAAGCTAGTGATGCTAATTTGAATATCCTGATCAAACATCCTTTTGCTAATTCTTTTCATTATATTAAATCAAATATAATTTCATATCAGAGAAGATTCTGGTTAACCACTCAACCAAGAGTGGTTGGGTTTCAATATATTCTCCTAAAGGTGCTTGAAATTGTGATTCAGAATCTTCTCATCTTGAGGAAGAATCAAGAATTGATGCTTGCACTTCTTATTACAACCAAAATTATCTGATGATACAAATATATTATACCATCTTCTGCTCATCTATTTAGAATCTATGGTCAATTATTAACACAATGTTCAAGGTTATCAACTGGTGAGTCATTCAAGGCTCTATCAAAACTGTTTTCCAAATGGTCAACTGAATGATGTAAACTGATTTTACCTAAATTACCCAGAGATCTTTACATTAAAAACATCTGTGATATCCAATCAAACTCCATTAAATATAATAAAATCAAAACAAATTAATATCATAATGACTCAACAATTATCATTAGATCTATCAATCTTTAAAATCAATTTTCATGAATTTATCAGCTTTATCGAAATCATTTATAGATAATTCCAACTCAAATAATTTGAATTCATAATTTTATTCAAACAAACTTCAAATCAACAACAAAGATAACTTATAACTTACAGTGATAACTAATATTAGAGAAAAATATAAATTTCATTATTTAGTGTGATTTTTTTGGTTTACTCAATAGATTCTGGATATAAGAAGCATCTGTTTCAAACATTTCATCAATTGCTGATTCTTCAACATTTTCTAAATCTAAACATTCTTCAAAATCAATGATGTAAATCTTATTTGGAGTGTATATAAAATTACGAAGTGCAATGTCCTGATGTCTGATTTTTACATGTTTCATTAACGTTTCAAATTGATTAATCAATAAATCAATTTCCTTTTGTGGTAATGGTAAAATTTGTTCCCATGAAATAGCTTGATGGATGTATTCCATTGAGAAGAAATTCCCAACATTTCCATTCCATAGGTTCTTACTGAAAAATAAACTGAGTTCTTCACCTTTGAAAAATAATTTGGGGATGTTGATTTGGATATTTTGATTTAGATTGTTGAAATTATTGATTTTTTGCAATGTCTCTATTTCATTGTTGAAGTATTTTAATCCTGCTTTGATATATTTGTTGAGAGTATCATATCTCTCTTGAATTTCACCACACTCTTCATAAATCAATGAATGCATATGCAAGTTTATGAACTTTATAGCAATTTTCGATTTAGTAATTTCATCATTTCTCTTGGATTTCAAATTATGATCACATCTTGAATGGATTAAGTTCAACATTCTAGAAAATAGTTTGTGATTCATATGATTTTTAATAGCTTTTAAATCAAGTGATATTACACAAGATCTAAATTTGTGAAAATATTCATGGTTTACCAGTTGTCTTGATGTAAGAACGTCGATTCCAGCTAAATGTAATGTTTGAAATAAATTCTCTTCATTTGCAAAGTATGTGAGTTTTTCATCATCAAATGAAATCATGATTTTGATGTTTAATTCTAAAACTTCTGAATGGTCATCATAAGTTGAACTTTGACTAGTTTTCAATTGATTTTTTCTATCTCCTGAGTTTCTCTTATTTCCTCTACCAAACAGCAGCTTTCTAAACCTTGTATTCCTTTTTGACTGAAATTCTCTTGTCAGCTTTTTGTTTTCATCTTCTTCAGAGTTTGAATCATCAAAATCATGATGTGTCATTGCTCTTTGTAACAAACTCAGAAGCAACTCAATTTTATTTTTTCTTATACCAGTTTCCTCTGGATTAATTTCAGTTAAGCTTTTTTCAATTGTTGAGACTAAATCAATAATACTACTTAAGCCATTTTCTTCAGTAGTCTGGAATGAATTTCTCCTCACTTTAAATTGTACTTTCTTGAACTCAATGATTTCAGTTTTTTTACCTTTTGATTCTATTTTGTAAAAATGTGACACTAACTCAAGAGGTGCATTTGCATAACTAATTGAGTCCAAATCAAGAGTGATTTTCCATGAAACCATTTGTTGATTGAAGCTATGAACCAAATAGCATGTATTTGACAATGATGAAAAGATGCAGTATCGTATAGCTTGTTGCACCGATGTCAAGAAAGCATAATTATTCTCTAATAATGACTTAAAATTTTCAACATCAGTTTTGGTTTGATTATAATAACCTTGAAAGTTGCCTTTAATCTCAAAAACAACGACACTTACATCTTTGGAGATAGTTTTATTTGTTGCCTTATTATCACCAATGCAAACAGACAAATCTGGTTTTAGAATAGTACTTTTGATACTGCATAGTAAACTAAGATATGGATATGAGATCTTTCTTTTGGATTTGGTGAACAATTTCATATTTCCAATCTCAATCTTGGATGAGTCTAGGATATCATCAAAAACCGTCATCATGTTTGGTTGAGGTTGAAATGTGGACAAGCTGAGAAATTCAATCAAAGGTTTGAAAAATGAGTCAAAACTCAGTGTAACATCTTCTTCATTATCGATCGAAGGTCTTTTGATTAATGATCTCCTGAGGGGCTCGAAGCAGTCTTGAAAAACACAGATGAGGAGTTTCAATTCACTCTTAGACGGACATGAATTGACTTTTTCTTCGATTGTTTGAAGATATCTTGAATAGAATTCCTTGAACATCTGTAGCTGGTCCTCTGAGTCATCAGCAACTAAAATTGGGTACACGTCATAGAACCAATTCAGAAACCCAGTTTGAGTACACCCTTTCGATGTATTTGATCTTGAATTGCTCTCATCTTGATTATTATTGAAATTGCATGATAGAAACACTAATGGAGATAAGTAAAACACATTCAAGAGGAACACTCTATCGATCTTTCCCCATATATTTAAATCAGGCGAGCACTCTAAGCTTGTAAGGAAACCATATAATATACCAGAAATATTTATAATCAAACGTTCCATATTAATTTGCACAAAGTTTATTGCATTTTGAAAGCTTACCCTTTTTGCTACCAAGGTTTGATATAGTTCGAATTCAAGAAATCCTGATTTAACTATCTCAAGAATCTTTGAATCTTCTTGAAATTGTTTTATTTGTAATTCACTCATGACTTATAATATGAAAATTTCAGATAAAGCTGAGTGTTTCCAGTGACAGGATGGGAGGGCTGGCGGCACTTGGATGAGAGCTGAACTTTACAAGTTGATCAGTCTACTACTATGAATATAAATAACTACTAAAAGATTAACTATATGAGAAAATTATCATGAATTTTTGTGTTTTAATTTTTTCTGGACACAGAAACAGTAAATCTATGTCAGAATTGTGAGATATTGGAGGACAACATAGGTGGTACGGTATTTATAATGAAAAAAGGTTTTTTGCCCATATTTTAGTGTTATTACGTAAGAATTCATTTTTCCTTGTTTTTGGAACAAAAAAAAATTGAAAAAAAACTGGGCAATTCCATTTCATCACCGTCGGAGAGTATTCGGAATTATACTATATATCTAGGTACCAGTTACTCACGTGATTACTCACATCATAACTGATTCTATTAACTTCTACTACATTCTAGAATATTCTAATCATCTATTCCAGAACATTCTATTATTATAACGAAGCTACAACTAGACGTCTATATAAGGACCTCTAGTCGTCCACAAATTGTATACTTTATTTTATATACAGAAGAGATTAGTATTACTATCACTGAACGTATCAAATAGACTAATACAGTAATCACCCATAAAACACATAACATATATTTATATCTATACAACTAATAACCTCTCTTTTAGGACTCTATTCATTCTTAAGTTTCTTGCTTAAGTCTTTTTTCAGCTTAGCATTTCCCACATTATTTAGCATCGGTACAAGTTAGATATACACATGTATAAGTTAGACAATATGTAGCAAAGAAATTCGCGAATGGTGATGGAAGAAAAAAAATTTTGAACTCCTCAATTTATCTATTTGAATGGACATAATTTCATCATCATTTACTCTTAAGACGAGGTTAAAGAGTCTCCCCAATAATTTATACCTATCTTAGAATATTGGATCATGCATTACATAAACTCTGGGTGAGTAGTAAGTACTCGTTAAT
>PPNI02000095.1:0-14804 GCA_003707195.2 Phaffomyces antillensis
GGGGTAGTATATGTGTCATGCCCTTTGAAATTTTTGATGGTGTTTGGGTGTATGCGGGATACTGCATATTGCTGTAGGATTCCACATCTATGTACAGTAATCTTTTATTGCCATAGAATAATTCTGAGGATTTATGAAAAGTTCTTGGAGAAACAACACAGACTAGTTAAATTCTCTTAAAATATACTACTCAGAATATTCTATATAGCAATATAATTAATTAGTAGTTTTGAATCATTTTTTATTTTTTTGTTTTGGATAATTTCATAGGTTTTTTTAATGTACTCTAGGAAGATCTTTAGGCGGAGCTTAGGCGGACCGATTTTCGAAATCCAAAAAAAAAAAAACGATTTTTTTGAAAATTCTGATTTCGATATTTCTGAATAGGATTTAGAGGTTTAGACGGTGTGAAAGGTACTAAAACTTCACAAATATCACACCTCTGAGAAATCCTAAAGCGGTTTATTTTACTAAAAGCCCAAATCTGTTTTATTTTCCTACCATGTACCTTTTTTTTATGTTAAATCTAATCATAATGTTCAAATCGATCAAATAAAGCAACTACTATATTTTAAAAACTGTGTCTATAAATAGTTTGAGTTCTTTATCCAGAGTTTATCTTACTTGCAGTATTCCCCTGTAACCTGAGTCGTGAATAATTATCCTGATGAAAGCATCAAATTATCTTATAAAGAGTTGCTAGCGTTTGATTAGCAAAAGTAGATCGATATACTCCATAATAATAAATTTATGAGATTCCGCATAGATGTACATACTCCTACATACACCCAAACACCATTAAAAAAAAAATTGCAAAGGGGTTCAATACTGCTAAAGAAAAGGTGCTAAATTGAAGAGATATATATAAAGATATATATATATATATAAAACTATCTCAAATCATTACTGATCAAAAGGAAATTCTTCATTATCGGTCTAGTCTTACTTATTATGTGGTTTGGTATTAAGTCTGCAAGGTCCACTTGATTAAGTTGAAGAGAATATTGCAATGATATGTATAATAGAATACTCTCTATAAAGCCTTTCTTATTACACTGAGGAGCTCTTTTGTACAGAGATTCAATATCAGTGCTTTTAATCATAAACATTAAACATCAAAATAACACCAAATCATCACATTATCAAAACTTCGCGAATTCTCCAAACTCCAAAAAATTTCTTTATACTCTTCGACTCATATATAATCAAAATTCATCAATTCTTTAAATGGCTTCTTTGACTAAAATCTCCAGGAGATCGCTCCTCCAGCTGAGTTCCACAGTCTCTTCCACCGTCAGATTTGCCTCCTCAATCAATTCAGAACGATATCCAGACTTACAAAAACAAGATCTTTTAACCAATGGTGATCCAGATTACGTTAGATTAATTCTAACTTCAAGAGTCTATGACGTTATTGATGAATCACCACTAACAGATGCAATTTCATTATCAAGTAAGACTGGTTCCTCGGTGTATTTGAAAAGAGAAGATCTATTACCAGTTTTCAGTTTCAAATTACGTGGTGCTTATAACATGATTGCCAAATTACCTGCAATTGCAAGAAATAAAGGTGTTATTGCCTGTTCTGCAGGGAATCACGCACAAGGGGTAGCATTCTCTGCTAAACAACTAGGGATCCCTGCCACAATAGTCATGCCTGTTGCTACTCCTTCGATCAAATATCAAAACGTTTCAAGATTAGGTTCACAAGTCGTATTATACGGTGAAGATTTCGATAGTGCCAAAGCTGAATGTTCAAGATTGAGTAAAGAGAACGGATTGACTAATATTCCACCTTTTGATCATCCATATGTCATTGCAGGACAAGGAACAATAGCAATGGAATTATTAAGACAAACGAATGGTGAGAAGATCTCAGCTGTTTTTTGTGCAGTTGGTGGTGGTGGTTTAATCTCTGGTATTGGAGCATATTTGAAAAGAATAGCACCACATGTTAAGATAATTGGTGTTGAAACGTATGATGCAGATGCATTATATCAATCATTGAAACATGGTAAAAAAATGACATTGAATACAGTTGGTTCATTTGCAGATGGTACTGCTGTTAAAGTCCTTGGTGATGAAACTTTCAGAGTGGCATCAGAAGTAGTTGATGAAGTCATTAAAGTTAACACTGATGAGATTTGTGCTGCTATCAAGGATGTTTTCGAAGACACGAGATCAATTGTGGAACCATCAGGTGCAATGACCGTTGCTGGTATGAAACGTTACGTTGAAAATCATCCAGAGATTGATCATAGTAAAGCCACTTATATCCCTGTTCTTTCAGGTGCAAATGTTAATTTTGATAGATTAAGATTCGTTTCAGAGAGAGCCGTTTTGGGTGAAGGTAAAGAAGTTTTCATGTTGATTTCAATTCCTGATACACCTGGTTCATTTTTACAATTACAAAACGTTATCCATCCAAGAACTGTTACTGAATTTTCTTATAGATTCAATGAGAATCAAAAAGATGCATTTATATATACTTCATTTTCAGTCGTTGATAGAAAGAAGGAACTTTCACAAGTGTTGAAAGAATTAAAACAGTTGAATTTTGAAGCAATTGATATTTCACAAAATGAAATGGCTAAATCTCATGGTCGTTATTTAGTTGGAGGTCAAGCAAATTTACCAAATGAAAAATTGTATAGTTTTGAATTTCCTGAAAAACCAGCAGCTTTAACTAAATTTTTAGAATGTTTAAAAGGTAATTGGAATTTAACCTTGTTTCATTATAGAAATCATGGAAGTGATATTGGGAAAGTATTGGCTGGATTTGATGTTCCTGATTCCGATTTAGATAAATTTCAACAATTTTTAAATGAAACTGGATACGTTTATCATGATGAATCTGATAATTTAGTTTATAAAAAGTTGTTAAACAGTTCGAATAAATAGATAAAAGAAAAGAAAGAATTAGTAATATATTTATATGTTTTTTGATTTAATGTGAATTAAGTAGAAATCATCAATTATTTCAACGGGATACTCATCTAAACAACAACAAATAAAGCTCTTAGATACCTCCTGAAGAGTCCAAAAAAGGACAGTGAGACTATTATATGTATTATCAGGAGTCTCTTACAAGATTATAGCGATATAAAAGTAGTAGTAGTTTAACAGTAAATGATATCATAGATGTGAATTTGGTTACTTTATTCTTTATAATTTCAAGTCACTCAAATCAGGATTGTCTAATGTATATTGTTTCACATGTTGATGATTACAAATATTTCATTTATAGAATCCAAATTCAATTCACCTCTGTGATTTCTATTTTTTATCTGATTTTAATGTTGAAATATATCTATCTCAAACAAATCAAGGCATTATTTCGTATACATGACAATAATAAAACATCAAAAAACATATACACAAACAAGACCTAAAAATTCAAATATCAATCAAACTCTGTTCTCCATTTCGTGAAGAAGAAGAAGAAGCATTTTGTTGTCCTTGATTTTGATTACCAAATCCATATCCGGTATAAGAAGGCACGATTCCAGTACTGACAACACCAGTGTATTGAGCATTCAAGAATGGATTTCCGGCATTCTTACTATTATCACGAATTCCTGTTCCTGATGAATTGATAAAGGTTCCTGTTTTGGTGAATTGAGCAGGAATACGAGTATTACCTTCATTACCAAACGTATCAATCCCTGTACCTTGTGCTAATAATTGATTTAATTCAGAATATTCTTCATTTTTCTTTTGTGAGCCAGTTGGGATTTTAGTTAATTTGGGAGCTTGTTGTTGTGATGGTTGATATTGTTGTAATTGAGATGAAGTTGAAGGTTGTGGTTGAGAATCTTCTTGATTTCCAAGGGCGAATGGATTATTGGATCCGGTTTTCAAAGGTGCCATTTGTTGTAGTTGTTGATAATATTGTTGTTGTAAGTATTGTTGTTGAGCTGCTTGTTGTTGTTGTTGTTGTTGAGCTAGTAATTGCTGTTGTTGTAAATATTGTTGTTGTAAGTATTGTTGTTGTAACCATTCTTGTTCTTGTTGTTGTTGTAAGGCTTGTTGTTGCAATAGTGCCTGTTGTTGTTGTTGTTGTTGTTGTTGTTGAGCAAGATAATTAGCATCAATTGGATTACCCCAAACATCATATTGAACGTATTGTTGAGGTTCATTGAAATCTAATAAGTTTTGATTTTGAGCTTCTCTTACTCTTCTAGCTTCTTCTTCCTCTTTACTTAACCTCAAAGCTAAAGCCATTTCATCATCATCTGCACTATTTGCTGCTCTTCTTCTTTCATCTTCCTCAGCTGTTTTTTTACTTTCTCTCAACACCTTCATGTATTCGTCTTCTTCATCATCAATTTCATTGTCTCTATTTGGTCTTCTACCACCACGTTTATTTCTCTTACCACGTAATTCCCTTTCTTGTCTCAATCTTTCATCGTCTCTTAACAATGACGTTAACTCTTTAGCTTTAACTCTAATGATTGAACCATGATCATGACCTTCATCATCTGAATATTGGAATTCTCTTAGTGTTTTAATAATATAGAGATTATCTCTAGACCAACGAACGGTGTTCTCTGAGCCTGATCTGACTAAATAATCAAGAACAGTTAATGCCTTAGCGACATGTCTCCAATTTTTACCTTTATCATTCAATCTTTTATCTAAGATATCCATCATTTCAAGAAATTCCACACTGGAAAGAAAGGGGGAAAGTTAGTATACAGATTGCAGTTGTTAGATAGTTGGTTTTGACTCACTGCTCGTATGATAGTTCAGCTAGTTCCTCCATTTCCGAGGCAGTAGGACCTGTTGGTTCATTGGAAGTGGCTGTGATGTGTTAGTTATTATATTTATATACACCCACCTGCAAAAAAACAAACACATTAGGCAGGGAATAGAAAGAAGGAGGGGGGGGGGGCACGTACCGTTTCTGACTTTGACCTGGACAGAGCTGTAGCCACTAAAGGCGTTCTTGAAGGAACGAATAGCCGATTTTGACATTTATGATTGCGGGACAGAAGTTGTTTTAATTTGATTGGAAAGGAGAGCTTTTTCGAAATAGCGATTTGTGTTGCGGGTAACCCTCTTTATATACATTGTATTGAGACAGTAGTAGTATAAATGTATTACTTTATAGGCTATTCTCACAGCCTGGACAGTTATGGAGCGTTTCGTGGATGAAAATGTCGCAGTCGATGCAGTAGTGAGACCCACAGTCGGAGCATTCGTAGCGAGAACTCGTCGTGGTGCCATGGTGGAACTCACTGAGACAGCTGTAACAATTGGAGTATTTGTAAGAAGAAGCCAATGGGACCTCTGCAAAGTTCTTCAGTGGGATCAAATGGTGGTAAGATCTCGCTAGATGTGTAGACAGAATCAGCATTGTCGTACAGCAGGGACAGATGGTGGGTAGCGAGCACACTTTGGACTTGCAAATGGGACATATATATCCACCGTATGTTATTTTAGAATGACACGAGCAGAAGGATGGGATCTCTTCTGAGACTCGTGAAGGAAAGCCCATCTTAACCAGCGTGAAGCTTTTATTGATCTTGTTGACAGGCAAGGGCACGACAGACTCCATTATCAGATCTGTGTAGTGATGCTCGTTCAGAATAACTTTGTAGCTAGACTCGTCTCCATAGTTTGTCTTCTTACAAATCTCTTTACAGATGGAAACTTGTGCTGATAGACCAATGATGTTGACTCTGATCTTCTCCTCCACCAATGAGTTGATGGTCTTGTGGATATTGCCTGGATCAACAGAGAACAACGAGCCAAAAAGGAACAACACCTCTCTCGTGCAGTGTGGAGGAACATGCAGCAGTAGACCCCTGGCCATCTCAAGAGCATTCTGAAGCGATGGATCGCCCTTTGGTTCGAGCTTCTTGATACTTTTCAGCACATCGATATGATCCTGAGGGTTCCCACTGACTTGACTCACCAATTGAGCAATACCGTTCCGCATAACAATGATCCCGAGTTGTGAGATAGGATTCTGGTCGAAGAACTCAGATACGAATCTACTTGAGTTCGTCACTGTCAAATCGTGTCTATTGGGCCTCAAATCCTTTTCAAGCATCGACTCGCTAACATCGATCACCAATATGAGATTCCTGATGATTCCTCTCTGGAAAGGCGTCACATTCTTGATGATTCGCCTCTTCTTCGACTCAACGAGCCCAGCAACGATCCCAGCGAGACTCCCTCCTTCGTCTTCCTTCACAATGTCCCAACTTCGCTGATACTCATCCTCCCACGAATAGCCCCCGTCCTTCCCCTGGAGCTCCTTCTTCGGGGCCTTCCGCCTCGTTCTGTTCGCCACGCCTCTCTCTTCCTCGTCCTGCGAGTGCTGTGAGACGTAATCGTCGTCTGAGTCCATTTTCTACGTTATTGATTTAATCTCTTTATTCTAATTTTTTTTCAATTTTTTATTTTAATATATATATTATAAAGAGTGAAAAATTTTATATATTCAAATTTATATATAAATTTATATATAAATCTCAGAATAAGAGACATGCTGAGGTTCAATCATTGTCGAACTGCTGATGCCACCCAACTACGGAACCTGATGCGATCAAGCATCTCGCGAAAGAACGGGAATTTTCCATTCAGTACAACCTCTTCAACGTATACACAAGATCCACATCCTCATGATTCTCCACTGTTAGCTAAAGCACTCAAATCAATAGACTCTATAGTGATTGGTGGTAGAAAGACCTCTGCAAAAGTGAATACTGGTAAAAGACAGACGAAAAAAGTCAGTAAAGACATTCATAAAGAGACTAGAAGACAAAGAAATGATTTCAACAACACACCATTAGACCTCAAAAGTCATGAGAATATACCATACAGATTCAACAGATACACTTCACTTTCATTCGATAGAAGAATCCCAAACACAATATTAGAGAAATCCTTCTCGAGTTCAGATTCAATTTATCAGAAATTAAACGTTGCTAATAAGTATAAATTACCTAAATTAGAGCATAAACTATCAAGGGTATTATTCTCTCCTGGTGTCCACTACTTACAAGATCCAAGATCTCAAGTTTTCAACTTTGATCCACATCTTAGTAAGATCCTACCTGTTTCCCAATTTGATTTTGATTCAATCACCAAATATATAACATCTTCCAAAGACACTACATTAAGCACAATTGCCAAACGAAATAAGGCAAAATACTACAGTTCAACCTCGTCAATGACTGGGGTTCTATCTCATTTACATTATTTATTATCCAATTTTAGACCACAAAGTTTATTAGAATTTACAAAGCATGTTCCTTATAAATATGGGAATTTTACAAGAGGTGCCAAATTACCAGCTTCTGTAATCGTTAGAAAAAATGGTGATTTATATTCGATCGATTCTGAAAAATCAGCAGATCGTGAAATGATCTTATCATTATTAGGAAATTCATTAGAAAGAATGTTAACTCAAACTCCAACAGAATTCGAAAAATATAAAATTGATCCTAAAACTCTTAAATCTTCTGCTGATGTTGAAAAAGAACAGAATAACGTCTATCATTATGCTAAAATGAATAACTTCGTAATGAGATCTCAATTAGATTGTCATGATGATAGATTACCAGGAACAGGAACTTTTGACCTTAAAACAAGAGCAGTATCAGCTGTCAGATTCGATATTGCTAAAGTTGAAAGAGATTCAACAGGTTATCAAATCTTGAAAAATTATGGGAATTATGAATCTTTTGAAAGAGAACACTATGATTTAGTCAAATCAACATTGTTAAAATATGGACTTCAAGCAAGAATTGGTGATATGGATGGGATTTTCATAGCATTTCATAACACAGTTAGAATGTTTGGATTTGAATATTTACCATTATGTAAAATTGATGAAATTTTACACTCTTTTGGACTTCCTGATTTTTATGAGAATCAATCAATCTTAGAAAATCATTCAATAATGGATTTAAGAAGTGAATTAAGTTCAAAATTAGCAGATGATGAATTCAAATTATCATTACAATTATGGGACACTTTATTAAAATTAATCATTGCTAAAATCCCTGATTCTTCATTCAGATTCATCGTTAAGACAAAACCAATATCTGATTATGAATCAGTATTAAGAATAATTGCAACTCCAATAACTTCAAATGAAATAGAAAATTTACAAACAATTTCAGAAACTTTCAAATCTGAATTAATAAAATCAAATGACGTTGATGAAACAACACAAATCACAAATGATCAAATCAACATCCTTAATAAATTAAACGAAAAATTATGTAAAGATCCAATCGGTTTTGACATTCATATTAAAAATTACATTGATGGTCAAGAATCAACTTTTAGACATCCAATAATGACACAATTGGATAGTTGTTGGACGATTGATACTAAAATTGTGAAATTACAACAAGCTCAAGCCATTGATTCATATTATGATTTTTTAAAAGAAAGGGTAGATATGAGAGCTCTTGATAAGATTCAAGATGATGATGAAGTCGATGAATTTGTTAAAGCGTTAAGACTTTATAGTGAAAGAGGTAGAAAAATCATTCAAAATAATAAAGATGATGAAATCGTTTGGAATAATGAATAACAGTAATAATACCCTGTACATATATAAATAAATAAATAAATAATAATAAATGCATATCCCTATATAATCTAAACCATCTGTAACTCTATTTCATCACTTGAAATCACATAATAATATTTATAATAAACGTATTGAAAAGCAATATATAAATCTAACATCGTTTGAAACCCAGCAAAGAATAAAAACAAGACACTGATGTTATTTGCCCCAAATATCAAATAACTAATCTTTGTAGTATCACCACCTAACCAACTTAATAATAACAATAATTTAAATCCTTCAATAGATTTCAATTGATTTAATAATAAAATTTGAGGTAATGGTAAAAGTGATTCTATAAACAATCCAATAATCCCAACAAATTCACCAAAGATCTCATAATTTCTAAACATTACAGTCAAAACAACTACAATTGTGGCAAATCTGATAAGAAATCTCCAAAATGCCCTCTCTGATTCCCATTGCCAAAATTTCCAAATTCTTTTATAACTAGGATCGAAAAATCTAATAAAATGCTTAAAGATCTTTATTATCACATCTCTCACTAACCACACCAGTTCAATCGACACCATTTCATCCTGTCCTTGAATCACACTCTTAACATCATCAAATAATGAGATCTTTTTCTCAGTATATGAAATTTTTTCAACAGGTCTATAAGCTAATGAAACTTTCAACAATAAAGATTGAATCAAAATCATAACGATACTCTGTCTCAATAATGCCGGTTCATACGGTATGATGAAATAATAAGCAATCCGTAATATACTAGCAATCAACATAGTTGCACAAATATCAATTGAGAATCCAAATGATGTTTGTTTCTTATATATACTCCAAACGGTGGTTCCGTATGAGAACAACGGTGTGAATGAGATGAAGTTACTGAAGATCAGCTCCATCGTGAGCCATTCTGGAAGGTAGAACTGGTTGATCTGCCTCTGTAGTGATTCCATTGAGATCTAATACTAATGCGTATTTTAATATATCGATCTATAATAATACCCACATTATATTTCTCGGTGATATATTTTTTTTAGCATCTACATGAAAAAGTCACACTACTTTTAAAGTCTTCTATTAAACAATTCGTACCATATATAGATATAGTCTATTCCCCCCTCAAGCAGTCATCACTTTCTTATGATTTGTGTCCTCCAATGGGATCGATTGATACGCCTGTGGTGCAACTTTCGGTTTTGTTGATCCATAACTATAAAGAAACGCACCAAAAAACACTAAAAAAGCTCCAAATGAACCAGTCATACTCAAGCTATTATCAAACAAATACATACTTAACAACAAACTAGTGAATTTTCTTAAGAGTAACACAACGGAGACAGTCAATGCCGTGGTGTTACCAGCCAACATGTTAGCACCTCTAACACAAAAGAATTGAGTTAAAACATTTAGAATTAAATAACAAATCTGTTTAGGAATCTCAAATCCCAGAATGTGGAAACTTTCAGGATAGTTCCATAATGCAAGGAATTCAGTATATATGTTTTTAGAAATAAATATGAAAATTGGAAGACCAAATAAATGAGAATAAAACACATTTTCCTTCCAATGTTTCCCATATTTCTTATACGTTTCCTCATTGTATAACCCTAATAACGCCATCAATATAGCAGCTAATAACAACACACCAATCCCCGTCATGAATAAGATATCATCAGAGATTTCACCTAACAATGACACTGGTTTTGCAGAATCTTCATCTCTTT
The DNA here is from genome assembly GCA_003707195.2 of Phaffomyces antillensis. Lineage (NCBI taxonomy): Eukaryota > Fungi > Ascomycota > Saccharomycetes > Phaffomycetales > Phaffomycetaceae > Phaffomyces > Phaffomyces antillensis. The sequence continues at coordinate 10,285 of PPNI02000095.1, forward strand.
TACTGAAAATTTCACTATCTTTATAAAGAGTCGTGATAATTGCACCAACGGTCAATAACACAGCACTGGCGACTTGGATTCTATTATACGTTTTCTTAGCGATCAGATACCCAATGATCATAACAACAGCAGTCCCTGAACTTCTAAAGATGATATGAATAGGAATTGAAATCTTAAAGATAAACACTGCATTGTTTAAAACGGACACCAAAAAAAACATGATGATCGTCCAAGACCATCTTTTCAAAGGGACCTGGTTCTGTTTGATGTAAAAAGGAGGTCTTGTCTTGTCAAAGAAATTGATATAACCCTCAATGGCAATGAAAAGGAATTGGAAGAATGTAACAACGTTCCCACTCTCAGGGTTATTAGTGACGATTTTCTCCAGGGTAAAGACGTTGGAGCAGCAACCTCCAAAGATCAGACCTATTATGAGGGCCCACTCCCTCATGGCTAGTTGTCCCACAGCAGCAACGGAGCTCATTTTTGGTGTGAATTTGTTGTTTGTTTATGTTGAAATTTCCTATTTTTTTTGTATTTTTTTTTTCCTAATCTTCGCGTTGAATTTTTCTTTTCTAACTACAAAATGACAAAATACTCACTATTTATACCCTTGATATCAACTAATCATACTTATTGGGATCGTCCAATATCCCTCTTCCCCTTTCAGTCTTCCCATTGGCGTTACGAGTTTTTCTAGCTATAAACTTGGTGAATTTGACACTTAAAGCAACACCAACAATGACACAAATATACCCAAATACACCAAATTGATGTATTCCATCTAAAATTGTGGAATTCAAACCGAATGGAGAGTCCAATAAACGTCGACTTATCGATCCTTTATGAATTTTAGCCAGTATAGCTAATGTTTCTCTGATGTAGAATGGAGAGTCTTTAGTTGATAATTGGAAGCCATATGGATCATTTATATAGTATATTTTGTTAATACCATCTAAAACTATAACATCACCAGCTTGGAACCCTTGATCTGATACGATTCCTAGATCTGAAATGATTTGTTCATTGATGGAAATATCAAGGTAGAAAAGATCAACATCTTGGATTTGATCATAATATATCTCTTTGGACAAAGCCTTTAATACATCCTTTTGAGAAGCATTATTTTCTTTCAATTTGGCAACGTTTAAGTTCTTCAATTCTCTATTTTGAAGAATTTTTGTAAAAGTTTCGTTTAAACTTAAATCTATGTAATCATGATATCCAATGATTAAATTATTTAAATAATCAAGTGCCCTATTTCCCATTTTACCATCTATTAGTTGAATGACCTGTTTTCTTTTATTACTCGAATGCAATTTATAGAAATGTTTCAATGAATTGTAATCAAGCTCACTGATTGATTGTTCACTATGTTCTTTAATCCAATCTATCAAAACCCATTGATCTCTTATATTACTCGGAGCCAGACTTTTGAACACTTCACTGAAAGAACTATGCTTCTTAAAACATAAAAGTGTAGGCAAAGTAGTATACGATTCAATTATTGATCTTTGTTCATTATATTGTCTTTCAGGTTCACTTGAGTTATAATTTATGTATTGGTACATCATTTGCTTTTGAAGTTCAATGAACTGTAGGATCCCAGTATCATTAGACTTGAATAAATGAGTATGAGGTAATGAAGCAAGAGGTTCTGTTAAATATGGTAAGATTTCCAAATCTTCTTGTGATACGGTCTCTTCATCATATAGATAAACAAAATAAGTCTCTGAATTACCAGGAAGTGTTGTTAGTGGATCTAAAGTTGCTGAAACTAAATTAAATAATTCATTCAAATCAATAACACTGAATTTTGAAATTTCATAGACTCTTTCTGCAAATTCGATAACATCTGATGGTTCCAATTTATAAACTTCTTGATCATACGATATAAATTTCCCTGATATTAAATCAGGTAAGATCAATCCAACATTAGGTCTATTGGCATCAAACCCTAAATTTTCACAAATCTTTAAATTTGATAAACAATTAAAATGTCCAATTTTGATATCTGATGAAAGTAATTGATTTGAAATAATCCTCCATTTTCTTTGAAAACTTATCGTTTCTTCCTGAAATGGTGTTGTGAGTTTTGATACATCCACCTCATTTAAATCATTCAATTCATAACTTGGCCAAAATGAAATAAGATATGGTTGTTTTATTGGATTTGCCAACATTTGGATCATTTGATCAGTTGAAATCAATTCAGAACTTGAATCAGGAACAGAAATCTCACTGGATAGCTCTAATACCTGTTTCTTACAAAATTTAATGAAATCTTCTTCTGTACGTCTTAATGACTTTGGATAATTCTTAATAAATCCATCAGGTCCATAAAGTTTTAAAGCTGGATAAGCAACAATTTTCTCCTCATTACAAAGATCACCACTTTGCACACAATCAACCTGCACCAATCCAATCCCTAATCTTGATCCTTCTTCATGGAAATCCTCCCATGTCTTTTCCCAAGTTGGTGCTAGATGTTTACAATGTGAACAGTACGGACTAAAGAACTCAACCAAGTGTAAACCTGATCCTAGTACTGTTTTGAAGTTGTTCTTCGTCAAAGGTTCTGGGAAAGTGTCAGCTGTAAGCACATCTTTCAGCAGCAGCAGCTGGATGAGCACTAAGGCAAGGTGAATGGCCATCATTATCGGTTGCTTCTAAGTGTGTGAATGGTTTATTTATGGGTCAATATTACAAACGGTTGGGGTGTCTGGATGTGTAATATCATTTTGCGAAATGGTTTATACAGTAATTACGTTTGTTGCCACTACACGTACTGTTATGCCGTGAAACTCTCTTCCAGACGTAGTCGGATCTATTGTAATTGCAGGTCATATTTTGACTTTTTAGAAGTAGAATATCATAAGTACTAAATAAGTGTTTTGGTGTTTGATCATTTCAAGGCACACAAAACAGGGGTAACATCAAGTTAGTAAGAAGAGAGTTAGACAGTACTTTATAAGGCTATTATTGTCACTGATCGTGTAATTCTGGAGTCTGTAAATACTAAAATGTCACTCTTAATGAAATAATTGAAATTTGATCAGCAGTTTTAATTATTATACTAGAATAATAATACATAATATATGTTGAATTGTATTCTGTATTTATCTTTTACGAACTAAACTTATCTTGTTCTCTTTTTCTATGGTCTTATTAGAGTGACAGAACGGCGATTAATACATAAATCTAATTACATTTTCATGTAGACCTCTCAATGAGGTTATAGATGATTATTAATATGTTGAATTGATCAGTATTCTTCAATAAAGAGATGTATAAAAGCATTAATTCTCAATCTCAAGTGAAATATATGGATTATTCACTGTATACAACTCGTTTCACTCAAAGATTCAACAGCATGACATTTTCGTTCTTTTGCAAGTATTTTGATATTTGTTTATCGATCTTTGTAAGAAATATACATTGTTTGCAATACTTGAAAACATGATTGTAAAACAACAGTAGTCTCCTTATTACTATAAAAAACCTAAAAAAAGCTACTCAATGAAGCCAGTAGCTACATATTATTCAGGGACCAGGGTGCTAAATGTCACCGTGTTATATTGAAGTGTTATAGTTTCCAGTTCCATCTGTAATGCCCTTCTTTAACAGTCACATTAATCAATACCAGTATTTGTAAAAAAAAATATATTGTAGAGTTAGTAATCTACTTAAATATTAAATATCTCAAATCGAGAAATATACGGCCATTTATGCTCATTACAATACATTACATCAAAACTCGATCTTATAAAATTTTACTAGTCTACCAAACATTCAAACTACTAAATAAAATTCATCTCAATTCAAAGCATCTATTCAAAAACAAGAGATTGTTGATTCCAATTAGTCAAAATCAATGTTTTGTTCACATTCAAGTTTAGTCAAGTGGACTTTACTTCTTTAATTAGATAGATAGACCTATCCATAGAGAAAAAAATAACAAACAGTCTAAAAAGAAAAACACAAATATACATCCTTGAAAGATTTTGATGCAGACTCTACAGGACCTATCAGTATAGGATATATGAGTTTGTTGTAGTCCTTTTCAGTGATCCTTTTAGTGGACAAATCTTTATATCTGTTCAATTTAGGACAATCTCTTTAGGGCGCTTTCTACCCTGTATAAACTAATTCAATATCTAGGATTTGAGGTAGAACCTCCATAGGCCTATCAGCCAATCTTAAGATTTGGGCAGGATTTGGGTCGAAATTTCGTAAGCCAATCTGTGATTTGTCTTTATTCTGAATATATTTTCGATAGAATTTGGGGTTTTTAAGGATTTGGATAGGACTTGGGTAGGTTTTGGGTAGACTTTGGGTAGACTTTGGGTAGGTTTTGGATAGACTTTGGATAGACTTTGGATAGACTTTGGATAGACTTTGGATAGGTTTTGGATAGGTTTTGGGTAGGTGGATAGGTTTTGGATAGCTTTTGGATAGGACTTGGGTAGGTTTTGGATAGACTTTGGATAGACTTTGGATAGACTTTGGATAGACTTTGG
>PPNI02000096.1:0-14627 GCA_003707195.2 Phaffomyces antillensis
ATGGATATTCGAATTCAGTTAAAACTTGGTTCACACTTACACAGAAGTCTAAAACATCAGGTAATTTCATATTGATTGATGAGTAGAGCTGAACACTTAATGGAATATTTTTAACCCAGACTTTATCTGATTCAAATTTTTTGGTATTTGTTTTTTCATCTTCAGATATTTGAAAGTTTTTTTTCTCTTTGTCTATAATATCATTGAATTTGTGTGGAATAGCATATTCTGATGCATTGAATCTTTTGAAATCTACTTCGATTTTCCATATAACTGTAATTTGATTGACCAAGTGTATTAAATAACAGATATTGCTAGTTGACCTAAATAAGGTATATCTGATAGACTGAATTACAGCCTTTTTAAATAAATTATTCTTTAACATATTATTAAAGTTGTGTGAAGATGATTCATTATAATTGATGGTTCCTTTAAACGAACCTTTCAGTTCAAAGCTGATTAGTGAAACTTGTTTCTCTTTTTCACCTTTTTTATTCAATGATAATGTAATACTTCCATCTGGGGTAAGACCCACAATCCCAATTCGTTCTCCTATTTTATCATTTCTTGTTAAGGTGCCTAAAATTAAAGGGATTCCAACCTTCTGTTCAAATTTCAATGACCCTTTCAAATCAGTCTCATGACATTCATGACTCTCTTCCAATGTCATATTATTAAATCTTTCTGACATAGAGTTAACCAAATATTCTTCGTCTTCTGTAACAGCATCATAAACATATGGAAGTGTACCTTTAAGAATGAAGTAATTCAAGAATTCCGTCAATCTCTCCATGAACGGAACAATATATGTTGTTAGTTCACTTTCATTATTTCTTGCTCTTGTTGTACTGATAAGATCTACCTGTATTGAAGCTTCTCTAATCAAAAAAAATATCTTTCTAAATTCTTCTCTTGGGAATTCTGAATTGGATGGGAACATGCTGCTAATCTTATCCAAATATTTATTGTAAATTTTGATTAAATCTCCAACTTTAGAAATTTTGATATCCTTAATGTTTGAGTCAATTGGGAATCCATCATAAAATAGTTTTATGAAATTCGTTAGCAATGATGCATTAGCTGAGCCTGACACGTCTTGATTTAGTATTTCAGTAAAAACTTTCGAGCCATTAAAGAAACAGCATAGGAAAGCCAATGGAGCGAGCCTCAAGAATGTGAGTAGGCGCTGTTGATGGACGTATTTGAATAACTTTTCTTCTCTTTCAGCCGCTCTATATTTGACTTCAAGATCAGATTGAGCTGTATCAGACTCACTTATATAGGAAAATATTATTGAGTTTATTATGTCGACCGTATTCAATAATTCTCTACTCATTTCTTTGGTTTTCTTCAAAACATCTGTATACTCTTCATCAGTTGACGCATCAGATTCAATTAGTTTGAGAAGGGAACTTAGTGGAGAGGACTCAAGAGTGTCTATGTGACTGATTAGAGTAATAAGTTTCTGGGGGACACCCTGATTCAGAGTAGGCATATCGAATTAACAAATCGTATTTAGAAATTCAGAGTAATTATATTAATTTTTTTTGTGTCAAAAAAGTATATTTTGTAGCTTTTGTGTCAAAATCAGTACCAAGGCTCAGAACGCTGACTATATCGCACTTAGTATAAGTGAAGATTGAAGAATTCTTAAAGAGAGCAATAGAGGATATGTGCCTCACTGACAGATTATTACATCTCTGATCAGTTCAGAATTCAGATGGAAGTTTCAATTTTCAGTTCTACAGCCCACACTACTACTCATAATAGTTTTATTTGATATGATCGAACTGAGGAATAAACAACTCATATAAGTGAGTAATCAGTCTATTTCTAATCAACATTTCTAACCATGAAGTCAAATAAATAATAATGAGCTACTTACAATAAATATTTTAAATGACCTTATCTGATAATACAATTCAATCATCAATTCCTTCTAATGTAACATCAATATCCAAAGCCTCTTTCAATTCAGATCTAAGAACGTCTCCCAATGCCATTTTAGTTCTTAAAGAAATCCATTTCCCATCAATTGGATCAAATCTATACATTATAGTTAGTATCAATCCCTTTTTAATCCACTTCTCTTGACACATTTTCAACATACCTATCAGGCCCAGAAATTGGACTACTTAACCAGATTTGTTTATTTGGAGGCTGTTTGTTGATGACGTATGATCCATTGGGTGGCAATTCCAAACTCAAGACACCATGCTAGAAATATCGTTAGTATTGAATTATAATCAAAGCTATTTCCAAATAAAAACTCACTGAATATTCAGCATCAACTTGTGGGTGATCTTGACCCAATTCCACAAGATGATCAGTTAGCAGTTCGAGATAATCTTCAGACAAATGATGGTACTCGTTATTTGTCAACTGATCGATATTATTGGTTGTTTTACCATCTGTTGTAGTGATGGAATAATTTCTATTGATGTGTAATTGGTTGATTGTGGCACTAACTGGGTGAGAATTGATGATATCTGAACGGTTTGAAGTGGTGTGTGATGCAAATGAGCTGGCAAATTTACCTGATCTTATTATGACCGTTCTACCGAATCTCAACATCCTTCTAAATGACTCTCCTTCCTCTCTTAGTAATGCTCTAATCTTACAATTTTTTTTTCAGTTTTTCTCGGAGAAATTGGAGGAAAATTTGAAAATTCAATATCTCATCTCTGATTTAAAATATAAAGCAATCAACCACGTAATAAAATAATGGATCCATTCAGCTACTTAATCATCTTTGTGTTCATCGTCTTCTTCATATTGCTGCTGCCCTTTATATCAGGGATCGGATCCTACAAGTACGTTCCATCACACTCTGCAACTCAACAAACTGATGCAAATGATGAAGATGACCAATACGAAGGATATGTTCCATTAGAAGAACAATTGAGAAGAGATGCTGAAAAGAATAAGAAACAATCAAGATTTGAGAACTTGAAGAATATGTCAAAACTGACTAAGAACAGTATCCCTCTGAAATTCACAACTTCAACTAATCTTAAGGTTAATGGTGATAATGTTGGATTAAGAAATAGAAAAGTTAAAAATGTTGATAATGATCCAAACTCATACGATTATGATCTTGATCAGTTGATTGATGAAGTTGAAGAAGAGTATGAGAAAGATCAAAATAAGGAATTCAATGACATTAAAGCTAAAGATCAATCCGAAGTTGAAAAATTAGCATGAATAACTACATAAACTAATAGATATTAATAGTCAATATCACTCTACACTAAATCTTTGATAATATACACATTGTTTCTTTTACCAGAACTTAATAATATACAAAAACACATTACATTCATCTTAATAACTACCATTATGGTAGCCTTGATTATTGTTATAACCCTGATTGTTGTTATAAGGTGGTTGACTGTTATAACCTTGGTTATTATTGTAAACTGATTGACTGTTATATTGACCATAACCAGTATTATTACCCTGATTATTGTAATACCCAGTATTACCACCATAACCACCATATTGAGGATTTTGTTGTTGATAGCCCTGTGGTTGATAATTATAGGTAGGACGAGCACTTTGTTGTCTATATTGAGTCTTTGGTTTATTCAAACCATTTTGCATAATTGTTTTGAAACCATTACATAAAAGTAACATATCTGGATAAACATGACTTTGCATTTCATAACCTGTTGGTACAACTTTGATATTCCAACTGAACAATTCAGATTTAGCACTTGTTTTAAATAACAAAACAAACCAACCTGGTCTTTTATGGTTTAAAGCAAATATGTAACCACCTTTTGATGGGTTGGCCTTGATATAATTCTCTAGCCATTCTTTAACTTTTTCCTTTGGACCTGGACGGAATTTATCATGATTCATCATTGTATTCACATTCTTAACAACTTCAATGATATATAATTGAATTATTTCATCATAATCTGAATAAATTTGTTTATTTAATTGTAATGTCTTTAACCCGGTTGATGGATCAATTTTTTCCAAAATGTCCAAATGTTGAAATAAATTATTGTCAACTTTCCAAGTTATTGTAGTATGATCATCACCTTTTGAAGATGGTCTAATAACTAAAGCACCTCTCTCTTTAGCAGCTAAATAATTTTGAGCTTGAACAGCATTAAGTGCTTGAAATAATGGATGATTGATGACTTTAGTCTTTTGTTTTAATTCATCTTCCTTTTTAGCTTCTCTATTGATATCTTCTGCTTCTTTAATAAAATCCCATCTACCTTGAACCTTATAAGGTTCAATCTTATTCGGTTTTATAGCAATATCATTCTTGTTTAAACTGATATCAACATTAAAAGTATCATAATCTATATTAACAATTTTACCTTGAACTGTTTGATTTGGAATTAATTCATCTTCAATTGAATCAGGTTTTCTTGCTGTACAATTGATTAATGATGAAGTAACAACATAAACACTGTACCTATCAACTCTCTTTATTTGAACAGGGATAATTTGATCAATTTTGAAAGTTTCTTCAGTTTCACCAGTTAAAGATTCGAAAATTTCTGTGTTTTTCATAATATAAAATCTTCTTCTAATTTCACCAAATGGTTCTTGTAATTCCTCAGAAATCATCTGTAAAGTTGCTCTTTTTTTACTGTTGAAATTTTCTTCTAATTGTCTTGCATAATCTTCCAAAATCAAAGAATCTAATAATTTAGCACCTTCATCAATTAATTTATCAATAATGGTTTCACCTAATGGAGCATCCTTCAGATCTGATATTTGTTCTTCATCTAAATCTAACGCATCAGCTGCCATTTTTTCAGCCAAATTATAATCTTCAGGATGAATTCTTGTGTCATCTAATAAAGTTACTGCTTCAACTTCATCATTTGATCTAATGGCCCTACTTTTATTCTGTGGGATTCTTAAGAAACTTGCACAATTTAAAAAAATAGTGGCACCAATTGTGATATTTGAATTTGTAATTAAAGCTTGACGACTAAATAATGGATATTGTTGAACTGCTCGCAATAAACCAAATGCTTTACGTTCACCTAATCCTGAAACATAAGGTAATAATAAAGCCAAATAATTACTAGTAACACACTTATTGATATCAACACCAACCATATTAACAATATCAACTAGAACTGTTTCAATTGCATTCTTCAATTTATCTTCATGTAATAAACCTTGATGTTTATGGATTAATATACTTGTGATATCATCACCTAATGAAACGTACTCTAATAATGGTGATTGAGTATAACGAGCTAAAGCAATACAATATTTAACCAGTGTTGACTTATCAGGAAATTCTTCCTTGGATCTTTGTGAATACTGATATCTTGCAGCAACTTCATCATTAACAAAAATAACTTCAATGGGTTGATCATTAACAGTTAATCTTTGTAAATCAATGATTTCTTTCAATTTAATATATAATTTATGAGTTCTCGAATTAAAGCCATTAATCACGATAACATCAGGATCACATTGCTTAATTTGAGATGCAAATGCAACATCAAATGGAGTTTCACCTTCTGGTAATCTATCATTTGGTAACATTGGATTTTGGTCAAACTTATAAGTATCAATGACTTTACCAAATTCATCAATGAAAGCACCAACAACAGCATCACTACCAAATTGACCATTACCTGGTGAAATTGCAAAAACCCTTGGAACAGCACCGAAAAAGTTGTTACCTGGTCTTCTTGGTTGATATGGAGCTTGATCGATTTTTTTCAAAAAAGAAGATCTAACCTGATAAAACAATAATCTTTCACAGTCACGACGAATATTCTCCTTGATATTAATACTTAATAATGGTAATAATTTATTCCAACAAATATCAATTGCAGAACGACGTAATTGATTCCATTCACTAGCTAAATCAGATTGACCATCACTTTCGATGAATGAATAGATTTTTTTTAAGAAAGCATCCATTTCCATGATTTTAACATTGATTTTAATCAGATTTAATGATTCAGCTTCAAGCATTCTTAGAAACAAATCAGGTTTTTCATAAAGTTCATCAATTTTCAAATGCATTGCATACTTGAAATCAGCATAAATACTATTAGAATCAATTTTGTAACGGCCAGTTGTAGTTAGTTCAACGTCAATGTATGAAAATGAACTAAATATATCTCTGAAATATTTTCTAAATTTAACATTTGTGAACAACGCTTCACCATAGTAATGTTTCGCTGCTTCAATAGATTGAGATGATTTAGCATATAATGAATCAATATCTTCTGAAATCTCTTGAGCTAATTCAATTGGTTTTAGATCACTATCAATAGTTGGATATAACTTATTTTCAGAACAGATATTTTCAACAACTTCATCAACTGAAATACCAATAGCTTGAACTATTCTATAGACTGGATTGAATTTAATCTTATCATAGTTATTACCTTTATGTGATTTTTTCAAACCTAAATCTTTTAATTCTAAGCTATATTTGAAATTGATATAATCAAAAATATCTTGGAAATCAGTTATAACCCTTGATTCTTCGAATCTTTCATTTAAGACTGAATCTGCAACGTTTAAAGTACCTATAATCTTGGTAATTTGAACTCTTTTCTCTAATAATGAGTGAAAATCAATATCTAGTTGCACAATTCTCCATAAATCATCTTCTGATAAAACGTTTTTAACATCAGTAGTTGCATTTTCACCTTCACCAATAATAGTTGTTTTTAATAAATAATCACGACGATGAGAATAAATGAATGGAACTTCTAGATTTTGTTTAGTAATGAAAGTTAAAGAATCGGAAACTGAGTTTTGGAAAGCATCAGAATCAAAATTTGGATCAACATGTGAATTTTTCTCATTTGATAAAGTATAAGCGATCCATTGCTTTTCGAATTCAAAATCATTATCATTCAACTCATAATTTTTAATATTTCTTCGTAGTTCTTGATATCTTTCAGGAATATCAGTATCTCTAATGATTTTATCAGTATCAGTTAACATTCTTGCCTTTAATTCTTCAGGTTCATATATATCTTGTAATTGAGGTTTCTCATCTTCATCTTTGAACTCCCCATCTTCATCTTCACCTTCTAGAGCCCAAGCATAATCCTCACCATCACCAAAGATATCATATAATTCATCAACCTTTTCAGAATCAATACCGGATAATTCTGTTGGTTTCAATCTTTCTTCTTTACGTCTTTGTCTTGCTTGTGCTCTTTCCTCTTCATCTAAATCAGAATCTTCATCATCTTCAATGAAATCATCTAATTCATCAATGACATTCTTGGATGACTTTTTATTTTTATTATTATTATTGGTGACAAGAGTTTCAGTTTCCCCTTCATCATCGTCTGAGAAGAAGTCATTTATATCCTTAGGAGTTGATTTTTCTTCTTCTGAACTTGCTCTTTTCAAACGTTTAAATTTAGATTTATCAGTAGATTTGGAAGCTCCTGAATTTTCCATTAAAAGGTCTAAATCATCTTCATCTAATAAACCTTCATCTTGTTCATCGTCTTTTATTTGAGCGGTATGATGACGACGCTTATGTTTCTTCTTACGTCTTTCCATAACTTGATCATCTTCATCTTCATCATCAACGATGAACCCTTCTCTAATTTTTTGGATTTCCTCTTCATCATCTTCATCATCTTCTTCTTCAGAACTATCGAAAGATTCTTCTTGATTGACTAGATCTTGACCTTCGCCTTCTTCATTATCGGAGGACCTCTTCAGTTCTTCGTCACTTAAAGCAGACATGACCAACTATTGAGGCGGATTGAGGTTGTTTTAGTAGTTGATTTTGTTTCTTTGTTATTCTGTTTAAGTCTGTTTATTTTGTCGATGAATTTTTGAAAAGGGAATCAATTGGTGTCCGGGTGTTCTGTGGTTATGTGCGATGAGTGAGAGAGAAGTTGAAGGGAATAAAAGTGAGAAATGTGGTGATGTGGTGCCATAAAGAAGTAAAATATACTAATTATGCTACGGAATATGAATTTGGCACTTAAATTCTGTTGTATGGGTACCTTCTGATTTATACACTGAAATTGTCTAAATTACTTGTAATTCTCCAACCGATACGACCATATCACAGATTCAGAGATCAGATAGATTATGCGGTAACAACTGGATAAAATCATTAAAAGAATTAAAACTTGCAAATTAGATTATCTAATATCGAATGAACTGATTTGCCAACTCATTTAGCTGAAATTGAGGAAAATACAAACATTTATTTTATGTTCATTTTTCAGTAAAGATTATACATTGATATGGTTCTAACAAATTGGACAGTAGTAATTTGAATAATCATAATCAAATGCATAAAATATCTCCATAACAGTTTCAATGACTTCATTTGAAAACATAAATCATACTAGTACACTTCCTATCATTTACCTTCATTTCATGAATCTTTACCGTAATGTCTGTCCAATTTCTCATTAAACTGCCTATTCTTATCATTAACTGTTGAAATATTAGTATCAGTATAAAAAGAAGTGATATATTTCTATCTAAATACATACTATAGCTGCCAGTTTCTTCATCTTTTCTTCTCTTCATCTTTCTACTATCGGAACGTTTGATATTCTTGACCAAATTATCAATTAATTCCTTCGATGGTTTATTCCTATAGTCAATAACATCATCTTTTTTAAAATTATGCTTCTCGTCAATATTAATATTCGATATCTCTTTCTTATATGATTGTTCAGCTAATTGATTATAATTAACAAATCCTTTATTTTCAACATTTGATTGTTTTAAATCCTGTTTCCTATCCCAGGATTCATGATCTTCAATTGAATAGTCCCATCCTTTTTTCCTTTCGTAATTTTCTCCCTTCTCTATCGTTTTAATTTTTTCTAGCTCGTCTGTTATTCCATCTTTTTTGTTTTCGATTGATTTTAATTTATTTATCCCAATTTTAGTGATTCTGTCTTCTTTGAAAAGCTCCTGTCTGTTGTGTTTCTTTGCTTCTGATTTCCTCTTCTGGAGTTCTTTGAGTTTCCGGAGTCTTTCGTGGTTCATGGTGTGATTTTAGTGATAAAATAGTGATAAATTGATACTCAATTGTTTATAATAACGTATTTCAAAAGTAAATAACTGCTGCCCGCACCGATGAGGAAGAGAAAAAAAATTATAAAAAAAATTTCATCTAAAAGACTTCACAACAAACAAACTTCAAATTTAAAGCACCAAATCATGTCACTATCTGAATTATACTCACTAATCAAACTACCAAGAGTATCAGGAGTCACGGAAACAGCTTCTGCGATTCGTGACTTCAACGGTGAAGAACTCCATGTCGGTATTTCTGGTGCTTCTATATCAAGTTATGTTTTAAAACCAAGTCCTAAATTGTTATGGTCTCATTCTATCCCACCATCATTCACAATCACATCTTTAGAAACATACAACAATGTGTTTTATGCTGGTGTTTTCAATAAGGCTAAGAACACCAATTTGGTTCAAATTATTGAAAAAAAGGAAAATGATTCAAATTTAATCAAAGAAATTAAACAAGATTCCAAAATTTTAGAAATCAAAAAATCATTAAGTCATTTAATTATCATCTCTACTAATGAGATAATCTCATATGATACAGAGTATAACGTCTCATGGAAATTAAACTCATTATATGAGACTGTATATTCTAAAATAATTGAAAATAACCTAATATTAACAATTGAATTTGAATCTAAGAAAAACATTCTAAATTTCAAATTGATTGATTTTAATGGAAATGAGATAAGCTCTAAGATAATAGAATCTGATACAGTTTTAAAAAAATTGAAGTTCACTTATAATAATGGTATTTTATATCAATATTTCAATAATGATTTAAATCTATACAGAATTCCAAATTTCCAACAGTTTAAAACAATTGACTTATCAAAATTGATTGATTCTTCCAAAACCTCGAAAAATATCTCAATTTTATCACCAGGAAAAGATAGATTAATCTTAATTAAAGATGATACAATTTTTTTGATCAATACAAATTTTGAGATTATTTGTTCAAGTTTAACCATCAAGAATTCCAAATCATTGTTACTTTTATCAACGGAACAATATTCAAAGTCAAATAAACAATTACAATGTATCGTGTTGAAAGATACTCAAATTTCAGGTTTATCATTCACTTTAGATTCAAATAATTTGAAAGATGCACTCGGAAAAAGATTTCAATCAACTTCCAACTCCACACATTACTCCATCCCATCAATTTTAGATTTGAATAAGAAAGAAGAAATTAATATCTCAGAATTATTAAACTCTTCTAATTTAAATGAAGATTTATTCAAATTCTTTAATTCTAAATTCAATTATTTCACTGAGGATGACAATGCATTCAATTCCAATTTCATCAATGAGCTAGTTGTTGGAATCCTTTCAAAGTATTCAGACTCAAATATCCCAGAAGCTGCATTCATCTATCTGTTAACACACCCGTTATTTCCGACCATTGAAGGATTACTATCAAAATTGAAACCACAACCAAGACTACTAAGACAAGCTGTTGTGACTGCAAACGTCTCAATTAAAGAGTTATTAGAGAATTTGAACACCATTGAAAACGATGATATTTTCAAGGATATCATTACTAGACTATTAGAATTCCCAAGAGAGAAGTTGGTTTTCAAAGATTTAGATAATTTTAAAATCGTTTCTAGAATAATAAATCTAAATTTTGGGTTTGAACTAGTTAGTTTATTGATTGATTCAACTGGTGTTTTCACATGGACTGAAGAATTAATTGAAATTTTACAATTGAATCTAAATAATAAGATTGATTCAATTACAAATTCAACTAAATTGATCTCTGTTATTGAACAAATCGAATCTGGTGGATTATCAAAAGTTAAGAAAGTTCCAGCTTATTCCATTGAAAAGTTGGTTTTATAGATTGTGCATTTAATTCTAAATACTTCAGTACAGAATAACGTAAACATACAACGATATGATTATTTAGGTGTCTAAGACACAATTCCGGGAAATGTCCTTAATTTAAGAATGGAAATGACACATTTTTTTTTTTTATTTTCCCCAGATTTCGAAATCGGCCCACCTTATTTCAGAGCCCACCCAACTATAAAATCCCACACATTTCCTGCACAAGACACTGAAAAATTCGCAAATATGTAGACAAAAAGCAACAATGACCCAAGAATGCGAAACCAATAATGTAATCCAATATGAGCTATTGCAATATTTGATGTCATTTAAGGATAAATTACAGAATAAACCAGATTTGATCGTTGATAAAATCGATGAGTTTAATACACAACATGGAATCTCAATGATGAGTCCACTTCAAAAACAAGAATTGTTGAACCAATTCAAACAGAATATACCTGAGAATATCGTGCAGCTGAACAATCATGCTGCTTTCTATGCCTCAATCTGGATAGCTCTGAAAATTCTAAAACTCGTCGGTTTAAATTCAGATTTTAAAATCTATTCTATTTCGTCAAATAACTCAGAAATATCACAGAAAATAATTAATTTATCAGGTTTGAATGATCATATAATCATACTATCCAAAAGCACTATCAAATCAATCACAAAATTAATCAATAACCATAATCTAGAGAAAATTGATGTCTTATTATTAAACCATTCTAAAGATTTTTATCTCACAGATCTTAGATCATTCGAGACATCCACTCTAATCACTAAGGACACAACCATAATCACTGATAATTTATCAAATTGTTATGAATCTGAATATTTAGAATACGTTAAATCACCACCACATTTCAAAAGGGAATATAATCAAAAATTTAAAAACATCAATGGGGTGAAATATTTGGGGAAATGGGGCTTGATATATACTACTAGGACTATTAAAACGAATAATGAGTCAATTGAAGTCACCAAGTGCGTTGATGTGCTAGATGGATGAAGCACTATGACCCAATCACTAATTTAACTTTTTTAAAACTGGCTTCATTATAATACACTAATAACTCTAATCTATCTCTTTCTCTATTGCATATATATTTACTTTAATACATTTCTATCCTCGTACAACTATATCTGATGTAAATTTAATAACTCTTGGAATCACAAAAAATTCATCATTTTCTTTAAATCTACCGTATTGTCAGGTTGAGGAGACTGGAATATATTCAATATTGACACATGGTCATGAGGTCTTATATTGTTTGTAACAGTATAGATCTCAGATAGAATTTAATCAGTGGGTAAATACACAATCAGAAGCTACAACATTCACCAAAGTTCAATTTATTGTCTATGGAAGTTCCCGTCTAACTACTATTAAATGATGGTCTCCCGATTAGGCAATCTCCAAGCCATGGCTCTCATACTGATAAAGATAAATTTGGATCAATGAAAGAATTTCCTTTATAAGCTAAGTTTTAAATATTGATCAATCAATGTCTTTACCGAATAATTAACCCCTGGTTTATCTTAAGACATAATGGAATATCAAAATAGACTCACTGAAGTCTGGTGATCTCAAATCCCTTCTGAAACTAATCGAACTGGTTGAAATTGATGAATCAACTAATGAATCGACTTATAAATATCCAGAAGTTTTGAGTAAAATCAAATCATTCGATTGTGAAATAATCAGTACAGTGAACGCAGTCCATGGAATAATGTTATATAGATTACTGTGCTAAAGAACCTTTCTATGCTACTCCTGAAAATCAAGCTAGGGCAACTGAAAAAGAAGAAGATTTTTTCAAACACATTCATTACACAACAACACCAATCAAATTCTGAAAATTGGAACCATTGGCTTTCCCAAATAGTCTCTCTCAAAGTTTACTTTAATTGAATAGTCCTTCTCAGCCTCCTGTTATGATTTAGTTAGGAACCCAGAACAATCAGCCACATTAAATCCAGTTAGGAAGACGGGTTAAATTCGCTAACTGTAAATTAAAGAAAAAAATTACAAAAAAAACATTGAAACATTATAGGACAGTGGCCAGTTAAAGTGAATATATATCACAATTTACGTATTGTTATGTTATTCATGAGAATCTAATACTGTAGTAATATACTTGAGTAATATCTTTTATTGACAACGTTCTGAGCCTTGGTACTGATTTTGACACAAAAGCTACAAAATATACTTTTTTGACACAAAAAAAATTAATATAATTACTCTGAATTTCTAAATACGATTTGTTAATTCGATATGCCTACTCTGAATCAGGGTGTCCCCCAGAAACTTATTACTCTAATCAGTCACATAGACACTCTTGAGTCCTCTCCACTAAGTTCCCTTCTCAAACTAATTGAATCTGATGCGTCAACTGATGAAGAGTATACAGATGTTTTGAAGAAAACCAAAGAAATGAGTAGAGAATTATTGAATACGGTCGACATAATAAACTCAATAATATTTTCCTATATAAGTGAGTCTGATACAGCTCAATCTGATCTTGAAGTCAAATATAGAGCGGCTGAAAGAGAAGAAAAGTTATTCAAATACGTCCATCAACAGCGCCTACTCACATTCTTGAGGCTCGCTCCATTGGCTTTCCTATGCTGTTTCTTTAATGGCTCGAAAGTTTTTACTGAAATACTAAATCAAGACGTGTCAGGCTCAGCTAATGCATCATTGCTAACGAATTTCATAAAACTATTTTATGATGGATTCCCAATTGACTCAAACATTAAGGATATCAAAATTTCTAAAGTTGGAGATTTAATCAAAATTTACAATAAATATTTGGATAAGATTAGCAGCATGTTCCCATCCAATTCAGAATTCCCAAGAGAAGAATTTAGAAAGATATTTTTTTTGATTAGAGAAGCTTCAATACAGGTAGATCTTATCAGTACAACAAGAGCAAGAAATAATGAAAGTGAACTAACAACATATATTGTTCCGTTCATGGAGAGATTGACGGAATTCTTGAATTACTTCATTCTTAAAGGTACACTTCCATATGTTTATGATGCTGTTACAGAAGACGAAGAATATTTGGTTAACTCTATGTCAGAAAGATTTAATAATATGACATTGGAAGAGAGTCATGAATGTCATGAGACTGATTTGAAAGGGTCATTGAAATTTGAACAGAAGGTTGGAATCCCTTTAATTTTAGGCACCTTAACAAGAAATGATAAAATAGGAGAACGAATTGGGATTGTGGGTCTTACCCCAGATGGAAGTATTACATTATCATTGAATAAAAAAGGTGAAAAAGAGAAACAAGTTTCACTAATCAGCTTTGAACTGAAAGGTTCGTTTAAAGGAACCATCAATTATAATGAATCATCTTCACACAACTTTAATAATATGTTAAAGAATAATTTATTTAAAAAGGCTGTAATTCAGTCTATCAGATATACCTTATTTAGGTCAACTAGCAATATCTGTTATTTAATACACTTGGTCAATCAAATTACAGTTATATGGAAAATCGAAGTAGATTTCAAAAGATTCAATGCATCAGAATATGCTATTCCACACAAATTCAATGATATTATAGACAAAGAGAAAAAAAACTTTCAAATATCTGAAGATGAAAAAACAAATACCAAAAAATTTGAATCAGATAAAGTCTGGGTTAAAAATATTCCATTAAGTGTTCAGCTCTACTCATCAATCAATATGAAATTACCTGATGTTTTAGACTTCTGTGTAAGTGTGAACCAAGTTTTAACTGAATTCGAATATCCAT
>PPNI02000097.1:0-15632 GCA_003707195.2 Phaffomyces antillensis
GCCTCTAACCTTATGGCCTCTTTCATGATCATGGTCAGTGCTAGTAGTAGAAGAGAAGTAGATAGAGCTGTCCGGTGTCCACATTGATGATTGTATAAGAGCTGCCGTATCGATAACTCACGAGATTCCAGATAACTATTATCCATAGTGTAATATACCACGCGGTTTGGCGTTATTTAATTCGCATTTATTGTGTTTTATTCAGGTTTCATGGTCAGTTTTCAATAATAATCATCAATCACATATTCTGTTCACCGTATATCTCATTTTTTGCTCTGAGCTCTCATTGTATTTACCATATAAGAGTTACTTAAAAGTTCATTTTGACTATTAAACTATTCCTTGCTCAGTTACAATGTGCAGAGATTACTTCACATATTATGTATGTCGTTGATTAATTTTTCATCTCCTATTTACAAGTCACAACTAGTTATTAGACATTGATTTCTACCATCAGCTAAAAGCAGTTTATATCACTTAGTTTTTTGGTGCAGTGCAGTAAATGTAATATGAATACAACAAGATCCCTATAATTCCCGCTCTTCTATTTAGCTCTGACCTGAATACCATCTCCAATTTCATTTTTATTGGCACTATATATTAGTTCCATATATTAATTACACTCATAATAACTCTTAAAAATTATCCAATATAGCTTTTGTTTTCGTTAAATGATCATTAAATGTTTAAATTACTCAGGGCTGTATAGTTCGCGTACACCAGTAAACAAGGTACATGTCACTTGTTCATAACTCTAAACTCAGAATGCATAAGTTCTGTACCCAATATCTTGAAAGTTATGATGGTTTCTTCTCTTCAAGATCAAATACTCCATTGTAATGTCTTTGGCTGAATTGGTTATAAATGGTACTCATGAAGAATGAATAGTTGTATAAAGCATCGATAATTAGACCAAGAGAGCTCATATAACTATCTACAATTGAGCTATCCATTGATATCCACTTAATGAATTATCGAACCATGCCACTAAATATCATAAAGATCAAAGGAATAAAATGTTTAGTCTTAATTAGTGTTTGCAATATTATTTAGTTACACCAAGTAAATGAGTTATTAGTTATACTTAGTATATTGTTACAGTACTGTACCAGTTACTCACGTGATCACTCACATCATAACTGATTCTATTAACTTCTACTACATTCTAGAATATTCTAATCATCTATTCCAGAACATTCTATTATTATAACGAAGCTACAACTAGACGTCTATATAAGGACCTCTAGTCGTCCACAAATTGTATACTTTATTTTATATACAGAAGAGATTAGTATTACTATCACTCAACGTATCAAATAGACTAATACAGTAATCACCCATAAAACACATAGTAATATACTACCTTCAGTACTTTCAAATATTTGTCAAACCAAGTCGAGAATATTATCAATTATATAAATATTAACTAGTCTAGTTATATACTGGAACATTATAGGGCCTTAGTAGTTATAATATAGTATTATATTATTACTATAGGCAGCTAGCTACTACTTAAATATATGCAGTACATCTAGACGACTTTGCTGAGCCCTGACGACGTAATTATATAATAACAGTACTATAATTATACCCGGTACAGACGTTATAAATGTACAGGCGATCACGCGCGTATATTTATAATATTATTATATTTATAAATATAACTAAATATATAGTATAATTCTGAATACTTTTCGACGGTGATGAAATGGAATTGCCCAGTATTTTCTCAATTTTTGTTCCAAAAAAAAAAAGAATTCATTTTTCAAAGTACAGTAGAATATGGCCAAAAAATCTTTTTTCATTATAAATACCGTACCACCTATGTTGGTCTCCACGTTTAAGATTGAACCTCTTTGCTTGACGAGCTCAAAGCCTAGAGGTGGTAAAAATATAACTTCTCATTGGAAAAACTAAAATAAAGAAAGATGGATATGCTCCTTCAGAACAGACATTAATTTGGTCTGATTCTTTGCTTTTGTTAAACATCAACATCAAGAATTCTTATTGATTTAATGTTCTGTAATGATGAAGACGCTAAGATTTTAGTTAAACCAGACTCATTTGAAAAAGTTACGATCCCAAGGTAGTGGTATAAATCATTCAACAAACCAGAAGAATTGAGTTGTTTTATAGCTATTTTATCATAACATTTATTGAATTCTGATTAACTAAAATGGACCAAAAATTTTCAAGAAATTTCACTGTTTTAAAAAGACTTTCATCACCACTAATCTTACCAAACAAAGTTGGCTGAGAAAAATCATCATATCCTTTTGCTCTCAATCTAGCATCGGAAATATCCTCTTCATCAACACTATGATAATCAGCAATAGAAGCATAAACAATAATTGGAGACCTATCAACTCGAGATGACACGCAATCGTAGTACTCTTCATCAATCCCTGTGTAATTATCATTCAGCATTTGTTCATCAATAAGCGCAGGTCCATATAAGTAAGAAGTTTCGATACCGATTTTTAAGTTTAACAATTCATTGCACTCTGTAACAGCATCTCTAAATTTCTGGTTCAAAGTTGAGTACAAGGTCCCTTCATTTTCTCTAGTAAAGTTGACCTCTGAAGCAATAGCACAACCTAACAACAAAAGAAAAGGGAAAACTCTCATTATAATTGGCTAGTTGATTTTATACAGGTGTTTTTTCGCATAATAGGTAAAATTCAGAATTCAGAGAACTGAGAACTGAAGCTAACATAACATGACAAAAATATGACGTCATAATCATTGAGTCGTAACCCGGTAGAACAACTAACAACTAGAACAGTTTGAAGCATCTCCATATCCTATATATTCAGACTTCAGTGAATCCATTGAGTCCGTCTTCTCGTTTAAAGATGATATCATTGGTGATACAGAATCCCAACTTCCAAACATCGAGGAAATTTCAGAAACTGGATTAATTGATATCTTGTCTACTGCCAACAGATCTTTCAAAGAATTAGATATTCAAATTTTTGTCACTAAAGATTCTCCAAACAAATCTGAAATACAGACACCCTTGAAAGAGTACACTTCTGGTGATATTGTGAATGGTTATGTTGTTTTTCAAGATCAAGGCCAAACTGAAATTCTATTTCATGTATTTTATATAACGCTGGACGGTTGTATCTCAATTAGCGATGTTGAAACTAATAGACAGGTACTGAAAAAATATTAATGCAAGTTTACCTATTGATCATGGTCCTCAATATGGTACTTTGGTGGAAATTCCTCATGATGTAAATGATAAATTTCTTAAACCTGATGTCGCCTATCAGAAGCATTTTACTTTCAAATTTCTATATAGTTCATAAGACACTCAGTGTCGTCATCAACAGGATATGCATAGATTGTTACCACCAACCATTGGTGCTAACTTTCTGAGGGAAAATGGAGAATATTTGAATGTTGATGTTGATTCAAAAGTGCATTATGGTTACAATGGAGAGCCTGATTCTCCTGTTTTAACAGAATATTTCTCATTCACAAAAATAAATGTTGCCTATAGCATCAATGGAACATTTTTTACACATCAAACATTGCCCGATTCAACTGTTGTTGAGCTTTTTGTTATTGGTGAAGCTGAACATGCTTTAAGATTTATTCCATTTGGGTTCGGAGTGTTATTATTTGTTACCAATGACTCCACTAAGAGACTACAGGAGGTAATGCTGAAAAGTCATTCAGGATGTTGAAAAAAATTGGAAGATGATTAAGATAAATTGGGTAATCAAATTAAATCAGAACAGTTGAGATTTTCATTTTTGAATACAGATGAAGGTAACATTGGACATCGCTTTCGTTTAAGAAATGAAGCTACAACCACTTCAAGAATTGAAAATGGATTAGCATTCACTCAATCGGAATCGTTGAAATTTTTATTTATTCAAAACAAAAGATGCCATGGATGGATTTTTATCAATATCCACTTTTTTACCAAAAAAAGGATTACCTTTATTTCTCGAGAATCAATTAAAAAGGTTAATGATAAAGTACAGTTTGCAGATATTGAGTATCATAATCTTCATTGAATGAAGAGTTTGACAACTGAAGATGAATCGAAAACTCTAGAAAGATTATCAATTAAGTTTGATTTCAAACCATTAACATTCAATTCTTCAACTTCTTTAGATTCGTTGTCTAAAGTTTCATCGATCAGTACTGAATTACTAGCCACTAATGACTTCTCAAACAGTTCAGTTTCAGTTAAGATAACACCATAAGTTTATCATTCTGAGACGTTTGGAGCATTAGCTAACCAATTTAAAATTATTATAACAGATTGAAGCTTATAACAATGAAGTGTGAAAAACGAGCTCTTGATATTGAAGATTATATTTCAACTGACTATTCTAGATATGAGAGCTATGGGTAATTTGAAGGTAATTCGATTTGATGATAAGCTTACTTGCAGTGATTAGAAAATGAACGGCGAAGAAGGTTTCTACACTCAGTACTTGATGATATCAAGTTAAAAGATAATTTAGGAGAAACTTTGATTTCTATCTTCCAAACTTGTATTTTAGATAGACATTATTTTATTGAGGTCAAGATCAGATTCCAGAATAGTAAAAAAGAATCAAGGTTAGTGATTCCAATTCGGTTGAGAAATCTGTTCGAATAAACAAGTTGCATTTACAACCTCTACTCTCGTGATATGATCGTTGTAATCTTTCTCAAGTAATTTTTATATTCAATGAAGTTTCTTCACTCATATTGAGCAAATGAGTAAACACCCTTGTGTTCAACAAAACCATTTCCTTCAACGTAAACAAACCATGAACGGTCGTTCTTGCTCATGATGAGGTGATACCTTTGTTTTACTGCGACAGCAACCATAGTTATCATACAATTGAACAGTAGATTGAGGGTATCTGTTGATAGTATGACAATCTGAGCTTCGGACATAGTCATTAAACAGTAATTGATAGTAATTTCATCAATAAGTGCAGGTCCATTTAAGTAAGAAGTTTCGATACCGATTTTGAAGTTTAATTTAAATTATTTTGTAGTTTATTATTTATATATTGTTATTATTAATATTAATGTTATCATAATACTTTGCTAAGTTTATCTTGATACTCGTTAGTCTACTCTCCTGGTACTTACTGATCTCATTTAAAATTAGTACTTTGGTTTGGGAATTTCGGATTATTCTAAAGCTAACCATTTTTGTTGGTACAAATATACTTGTAGAGCTTAAGATCAAATGAGTAGATGATTCTGATTTATGGTATGCATGTTGTCAATATTTGCTTTGTTTTGCTAGTTTGTAACTATTTGTTTTCTGGCTCATTGTATTCGATTACTGGTTTAGTTATGTAAAAAATTCCTTGATACTATTATTTGAGTTCCAGATTACCTTTTACCACTTTAAAATTGTCGCACATTGTTTCTCAAAGTTCTGATCACACTATAAATAATGGAGTGTCTTGAGCGTTTGATCTATGTTTGTTATAGTTGTGATATAATGCTTATCTAGAGGCTGTTTCATTAATTAAGTATTTAGAAGGTTTTAGAGAAGATCATCAGAAAATGAATAACAAGAAGGTTCTATTATCTATTTTTTATAGAGTTTAAATATACGGAAGCAGTATGATGCTTGTCTAAGTATTTACAAGTTCATAGATTCTACAGTTTTCTACTCTATATTTTTTTTTTTACAATGCTCATACTAACTCAACAAGTAATTCAACGCAGCCGCCATTCAACTAATCGATATTAGTATCATAATTATCAAATTACACGGTTATCACCAGAAGGCTTGTAAACAATATATAAGCGTGAAACTTCAAGGCAAACACTCCTAAAACAGAATGGACCTATATAAAGGGATCAACTCAGCAACACATTAGATACATTGCCATCTATACTGGTGAGATATCAACACATGTAAACATCTACATATACTAAAGAAGTAGGCAAAAGAAAATTTGAGGCATTTCAAACATAGGGCAAGTGGTACTCGAAAACATTTCAAAGATCATACAAGAGGAGCATATTAAGGATATTAGGCGTAGTAAGATCGATAAATATTAAACATTTGTTACAAAGAGAGGCGGTATAGATTAGAAAGGCAGTATGATTTTACTCAACTTCTTCAATAGTGAAATTCACTCAACCTAACTTGGTCTAAGCATTAAAAATAAATTGAAGTTATTATATAGCACTATTTAGGGGAACTAAAGCATTAGTCCTACAAATTGCTACAAGTTGAAGAGTTGTACGATTAAAAGTGCTGAAAGTGAAACAATATCCTTTAATTGACTGGAAATCCATGATTAAAATGCTTCTTCAAGTTGACCGAAATTTACCTTATAATTACTCGCTGCATTCCTGAACTCTTTTAATTCACATTCAACAAATTTTCTAATCTTAACACTTTCAGATTTGTAATTAACAATTCCGAGACTGGCTCTTAGCACTGAAATTAGATTTTGATAATCATCATTCAACTTTCCCTCAACCAATTCTTCTACACCAGAATGTCCAAACAAATGAGTTTCAAAATTTTTCCTGGATACATTTATATGGGAAACAACTGGATCATTTTGATATGATTTCACTTTGAATTTATTAGAAATATGCTCAAAGGAGCAACTTGATCCGAAGTCTATAAACTTAACCTTAAACTGATTTTCTTCATCAAAAATAACATTCTCAGAATGAATATCTCCATGTATAACAAGTGATTGATGAATAGCATGTAATGACAGAATAGCATGTTTCCATATTTCTTCTTTACTTGAGAGATCTAATTGCTTCATTTTTTCTTTATCACTCTTAATCATTTTGAACTGTATAAAGAGGCCCTCGCTAATTGAAGAAGGTAACTGTTTATAGTTGTTCACACTTTTGATACTGTTTTTACCAGAATTGTTGATCATTAAACCATATGAGTGTACGGAACAAGTAAAATCATTTAGGGGATGACATTTTTGAATTAGTGACAGTGCATTAAGCTCATTCATATATTGCGAAATACAGATCTTGAGTGCATTCTTAAAGTTTAATGTTAAAGAAAATTCATTCTGCATCATTATTGAGACTTCTGTTTTGGAGGAATTTTCACTAACTTCAAAACTTATTTCAGAGTTATCCTCGTCTTCACTTCTCTTTCGCTTCAGGTTACTTTTTGTTGATGCATCATTGAAGAGTAAATGTATTAAATTCTTGTTGAAAATACATGAAAGTGTTAGATTCTTTACCTTAATCTTTAGCTTATCATTAAGCAAAACCCGCGTTGCATCGAAGATTTTAATAATGAATTTATTATCGTTTGATTTATCTTTAAAACTTGAGACCACCTTAAAGGATGAATAGACCATTAACCCTTTAATATATTCAACATTTGTGTACAGATTAGAAAAATCTTCATTGAGTAAAACCTTCATTGACGCAGGAAAACTTTGTTTACTTAAGGCCTGATGCGTCAAGTGACCAATGGTTTCAACATTCTTCTCCATAAACTCCAAATCTTTGTCAAGATTTTCTAGATGAGTTTCATAATCTCTCTCCTTTTTTGTATTATCTTGCTCTATTTTTTTTAAGAACTTCTCATCTATCTCGTAATATGCAAAAAACTTAGTAAGAATTTTTCTTTGAAAAAGTAACCTTATGATAGTATTCTTGTCCTTTAAAAGTAATATGTTAGAAAGTAAAGAATTTCTCTCTTTTCTTTTGGATAAGTGGCTTAATGTCTCATCATAACCTTTGGTCAAAGAATCCTGAATCCTTCTTATGGCCATTCCGTTAAGGAAACTATAGATATTGTCGATTTCTGAATCAAAGCACGATAAAAATTTGAATATCAAAGATTTGAAAATTAGCTTTAGATTTTTTACTCCATTTTTTATAATATCTTCAATATTCAAAGATTCGTCAATGTAACAAACCACTATTTCATCATTATTTGTTAAACAACCAACATCACTGTTGCAACTCATTATTTGTTTAATCAATTGATCAATCAAATCCATTCCTGAGTTTATTATATTGTCAAAACATTGAATTATCCCTTCTTCATCTTCATTCAACATCTTTTGGTTCATTCTCTTGTTATTCGGATTGATTTTATTCAACACAGTGCTGATAAAAGAGTCTTCAGAGTCAGACAATATCTCAAGAATAGTTTTTGTCTCCAATGACTGAATGAACCTTTCATTTTCTAGAAAACATAGAGTGATTCGAATTGTCAAGTTTAAACCACTACCTTTTTTCACTTCTAGGGGAAATAAGCTAAATTGAAGTTCTTGAGAATTATTAAACGTGATTTTAGCAATGAATAGAATATCTGGCTTTATCAATGCCTTACTTATATCATGTATAGCACTAGTAGTCATCTCTGAACGTGGACCACTCATGAGAGAGATCTCAGATGTTCCAGTAGCAACTAGCTTTACCTCAGGGTTAAAGTAAATTTGAGCTTCACCATTTTCATGAAATATTGTACTCTCCAGTTCAAAATTTAGAAATGAAGGTAAAATAACCTTACCTGTTAGAATACTTTCTGAGAAAGGCAATACTTTACTGCATTTATTTTTCAATACGCCTAAATTGGTTGCGACATTCAGGTAGTTCACCGGCTCTAAGTTTAGTTCTTCATCCCATGCTATTTGGTGCAATAATTGGGTATCAACATCTGTGTTTACAAGCGGTTCTTGAAACAAGCTTCTAACCAATTTATATTGAGCTTCAGTATCTTTATTTGCAATAGCTGCTTTAAAATGCCTAATAAAATTATAGTAAATTAAATAAATCATATCCTGAATATCTTCTGACTCATGCTTTTTTCTGTTTCTTTTTTTCTTTATACCATCATTAGAATCTTTAGAAACAGGTAGAAGTAGTAGAGATTTGGGATTACTTGTGTGTTTTGATGACTGGATACCCTCTTCAAAAATGGCAATAAAATCTTGAAATTGATACTCATCATGGAAATGGATTGGTGCCACTCTGGTATTGACTAAAACTTCTAGTGTGATTAGCTTCTTGAAAAACTTTATAAGGCGCAGTGTTTGATAGTAACTCTTGTCACCATCAATTTCATAACCACAAGCCTTTACGAGTTCAGTCTTTTCGATTTCTGTCAAAGTTCTAACAAATTCAACATACTCATCTGTGACAATCGATGACTTGACATTTAAGACACCTTTTGAATCTTTTATCAAGATTTCTAGATCTTCTAAATAAGCTTCAGTCATTTCTTGAAATGAAATTCCACCATCTTTTAACTTTGATGAGATAAATTTATAGTATTCTTTAAGCGCTGGCTTTGATGTATAAGAATCATATTTTTCATAAACAAAATCTTTCTCTTTCATTACTTTTCTCTTTATATCTTGTATAGTTCCTTTTGACAACACGTCCATTGCTTTATTAGAAATCTCATTAAAGTTTTTATACTTTAATCTTTTATCATTCTTGAAGTCTATGGCCAAACTCATAAACGACTTGAGATTTGTTTCAAATGGCTCATCAGGATTTACACATGATACCAAAGTGCATAGTTTCTTCAACGACTTCAAAACCTTTTCTCTTTCTAACATATTGATTTAGATATTTTAGCGCCAGACTTGCTCAACAGGATAGTTACAGTATAGTGATTGCTTAAGTGGGAGAAACATTATTTTCCGCATTTAATTGTGAAGAAAATTGAGAAATTATTACTCCTATTATATAGAGGGAAGAACTCAAAAAATTTTAACAAATACATATTGCCACAATAACTCTAGATAAAGTCACAGCTTGGATCAGAAAGAAAAAGTGTGCTTTGAAATAGAGGAATTAACAATTTTAAAAGGAAGTAGGACATAAAGCTGGGAATCTAATTTTATAATGTTAAACAAAACCGTAATTTTTTAGATCACTTCTGACACAAAAATACTATACCTTTGTCTAATATCAAACAATTATATTACTGGCGTAAATGAAAACGTTATTAAACATTTTCTGATAATCAACACAGTTCCTGCAACCGAAAACTTCAATCAGAAATCAAAAACTTGCTATCCTATTGTGAAACCTCGAAACATGTTCCAGAATCATTTTCTTTGTCTATAGTCTGAATAATAAAGAATAAATATCATTTTCTTTAAAAATTTTATCACTCATAACTTGAGCTAACTATGATAAACAGGAAATGACACCATATCTATCCAGGTACTTGTTGGATTGGTTTTGTATTGAACAAAGTACATTCTTGTGATTTTATAATAGTTTTGATTTACAGTTAATAGAGAGACCCATATAATGGTCTACTAGTGGAGAAAATGAGATACGCAATCTTGCATTTGAAAACTAACCTAAATAATATGGAACTAGTTTGTTACCACTGGGTTCTTCAGGAATTTACAGTTTAGTATCTTGAGAACTGGTATATGGATATTTAAGGTGAATTTGATATCATGTATATTATGATAAAAAGGGAAAAAGAGCTAGCTATTATCCTATTGTTCTATGATCAGTATTTAGATACTCAGGAATAGAGAGTTGATTCTCGAAAAAATCACGGGTATAGATTTAGTCACTCATACAATTTTTATTTTAAACTGTTCTTTTTTTCGTTTTGAATACATACGTCAATTTAACAATAGGTCCTTTCTAGTAATTATTATTGAACTATAAATTTCAATTAACAATGTGTGTTCTCCACTACAACTTAAACCGTGTTCATCGAAACCGTTTTCTCTGAATTTCACAGCATCAGCAACGTGAGGGACCTTTGCCCGGTAGTATCTAGACCATGGCTCACATCTAATAACCATTGATGTACCAGTACAAGCCTTAATCTGTTGTGAACATTTTTGTGTTTTGTGTTTGTATATCTGCCTATAAAACTTCAGTTTGGTACCATATTTGAGGGAGACCTGCACTTGGAGTAATGCCATAAGTATAAGAATCTCCAACACCCAAAAACGTACTCCGCCCACCTCCTATAATAGCACTTAAAGCACTCCATGCGATGAAGATACTTGCTTCAATTGAATTGTGTATGTATATGACTATTGTAAGGCTTCTTTCACGGTTTCAAGAGCTTTGATAACAGTAGAAGCATTCACAGACAGGATACCATGGTGGCCTTCAAATTCCCTTCTGAGCAAATTTTATTTGCTTATAGTGAACAATCTGAAATGGGTTGAAAGCTCAATCACGCTTAACTAACTAAACAAGACCCTCTGAATAATTTTCTGGATAGATAGTCTCACTGTTGATGATTTTCACAGAGAACCTGCTTCAGAATCAACCAAAAAGAGCCAATTTCAGCTTCTGATAAGTCAACATCAATCTCAGCATCACCATCGCTTGAATGAATAGAAGAACATAGATAAACAGTAAAGGTATAGATAATATAAATTTATCATTATTATCGATTAATACTTATACAAAATATAAGTAAAATTTTGGCATGAACGATAGGTAGAACGATAGAGTTAAATTTTTGAAGGAAATTTCAAGTTAAATAATGATTTATTAATCTTTCTAAGCCAGGTAATTACAAGCTCTAAATACCTAACAAGTGTCTTTTATGTTCCTAATTAATAATTTTAAATATGTATCTTCATCAGTTTTGATTAAATCTAATCCACAAACTTCCTTTCTTATTTTTGCAAATTGTTCATGAATCTAATCCCATTTTTTTTCACATATTATTTCTATCAAATTTTATTATTCAAGTCTTTCACTTCATTCAATTCACCAATATCAATATCATTCAAATGATCATTATTATTAAATTATTATTGTTATTATTAAATTATTATTATTATACTCATTGGTTATAAATTCAACTTATTGTCAATTTACTATTAAAATTCTGTTTTTCAAAATCAGTTATTATTATTTTAAAGTTCATTATTTGATTAAGTATGATACATTTTATTCAAGTTATATGAAAGATAATTGTCGGTGTTTCCATCTGATGATTTACTGATATTTCATTTTTATATCAATATTATTACTACTATTAATATGATCTTCTTTATTATCATTTGATTTAAGTTCATTTACTTTGGATTTCTTTTCCATTGAATTCTTTATTTCAGCAAGTTGTTATTTTATTCAATTTATAAATAGTACTTAATTACATTTTATTTGCTATCATTTTTATAGTTATTACAATTACTTAACCACAGCTTCAAGCTTTTTCATTTATTCTGTTGACTTTTATTCAATTTATTTTCAAAGATTATGTTATTGAAATTAATATGCTCTTTGTTGAAGATACAATTTTACAATTTATTTATTTTTTGTTGTTTTGATGTCTTAGTTACATTCCAAGATGTCATTTTTGATGTTGATGTTATATTCAATTTATTTGACTCAGTCCAATCTCCATTGCTAGATTTATTTTTTCCAGTTTACAAAATTTAATTACACATTTATTTTTTACATGGGGAGAGTAGAAAGATAACTAGAAAATTAATGAGAAAGAGTGAAGAAAGAGTAAAAAATTATTATTTTTCATTTATTTTAACTTATCTCATTATTAGTTATTTCAATTTTTATTATTTCAGATATAATTTTTAATTGGATTGATGAATCTCATTTAGTGGTAATCAGGAAATCATTAAGTTTGAGTTTTTAAAATTGTCTTGTTAATTTATGTTAAATTTCTGTTAGTTTAAATGTTAGATTAATTTTATTGATCAAATTATTTTATCAATTTTTATGGATCATTAAATTTTAGATTATTTTATTAATTTGTGAATTATTAAATCACAATCTATTTACTATTAGGTTAGCTGATTATATTATTTCAGTTATTGAACTTTCTGACTATTTAAGTATTGGATTATTTTTGTTGCTTATGGAATTAATTTTATTTTTATTTTACTATTTTATTACTTTATTACTTTATTAATTTATTATTTGATTAATTTCATTAGTTTATTTTATTATTGGTTATCGTTGCTATAATATACTGTTGTATTTATTTGATATAAAGCTCTTTTAAATCGGGGGGAATGTTAGGATAATTAATTAGATGATATAATAAGATAGATAATCACAATTGAGAAGTCTATATGCTCTCATTAGGTATAGTTGCTAAACGTACAACATGTCATTAATGAATATATATAAATGATTATTATTCCACAAATGGTGATATAGATAGCTTTATATAAAAGGAAGAGAGAAGTACTAGAAAAAAGAAGAACATATATATATTATCAATATTAACAAGTCTTACAACCTATAGCCATCACTAATAATTAATGGTAAGACACAGTATTGTTAAAACTATTAAAAGCTAAATTGAATCCTCTAGAACAATTGCAATAACTGGTTAAATCCAAATAACACCGAGTTTAATTAACGGTCTTGATGATAGAGCTTGAGGCATACAACTCAAGTATAAGGTTGGATGGAAGAAATACAGAAACGAGTACTCCCATTAGAAAAGCTACGGTAATAATATAAGAAGTAGTAGATACCTATCTACTAACCAATTATAATATATAAACACCCAAGCTAGTAGTTTCTCTAATCCTGAAAATAGTTCAGAAAAAAATACAAGCAAATTTGCTCACAAGATGCCAAACATTAAAAAACCGATAAAGATGTTAATCTTCGAATGAAAGTTATCAAGTTAATAAAGCTAATAGAAGCCTATAAAAGTCAGTACAGGCTGGCGATTTTATAAAGCTCAATTAGATCAACATAATTAGAATGAAAAGTTGAAAAGGGTATCAGATTGTTTCAAATAACGTCATGCTAAGTATACACCAAGGGTGAAGTGAAACCCAAACTACTAAGGGCTAAGCGTGCGCCAGTTTTTTTTTAGCATCATATGAAATATATACTTACTAGCCTAAATATGTGATGACTGAAAGTGATACTGGGTCTTAAACTAATAAATCGAACTTATTTTTTATTAGAGATTCTGTCAATTAGAGATTGGCTACTAAAAATGAAAGAAGCCTTGATTAGTTAAAATCTCTATTGAAATATTAGCAAAACATTCTCAAATATTGTGAAGACACGTAATTATGATAGAAGGATTTATATTTTCAATGTCAACTATTTGAGTTTTCCAATTATAGTCACACTATCAACTGTTTTTTCTATTCCAGCTCTCAAGTAGTTTATTGAATCATTTTCTTTAAATCCACTCTTATCTCATTTATTCATAGCCATTCTTTTTCCTTAAACTAAACCTAATCTTCATAATACTTAGTCTCAGCATTAGAGTACCCCAAAAAATTAAAAACAAAAGATATCTTCGATTGCTAAATACATATCGGCTTTGAAGTTACTCACATTCTCATTGTTTTACTTTTAAAATCGTGCAAAATATGTTTTGTGTATTAACTCATTAAGTCAGATTTATTGAATTTATCTTCTAAACTTTGAATTGAAGGTTGAAATCAAAGAAAATAGACTTGAACATTTCATTTTATGTATTCAACCTATTTCTTAGAATTTTTACGCAAAATATCTAAAAACCTGGGTAATATTGATGCATACGAGATACGAGCAAATTATTGATTCTTGGACAATTGAAGTCTCAGCAGAATACCTTATTTGTATAGACAAAACTAGTAGATATTGCAGTAATATTCATATTCAGAATTTTCTCTGTGTACACTGTGTTGTTGAAGAGATCTAAGACTTTACACGGCAAAGAAAAAGTGCAAAAATTCCAACCTCAAAGTCGCAATTCTCAAATATTCAGCATGAAATCGATATTTGCTCATATTTCAATGCGTAATGTGTCAAAAAAACTATTAATTTTATTAGCGCATTTGATCACTGAAACCAAATCGAAATAACATCCCAATGTTTGATCAAGTTGAAAAAATCGTTTTTGTTTGTTACTCAGTGCAATGCTGCAAAGAAATATTCAGAAGTGGCGGGTAGACATTACTTTTCACTTTAATTAAACTGAGCATTGTTACTATAAAAAAACCATTCTTAATGTTTAAATTTCAAGTTTAGTAATTAGTGAACAACATTTCCAAATACGCATCCCAAAAACTATAAAGTATGTGCGGATTCCCACTTTATTCATCTCACCAGTCATTTATTTGACAAATTAAGCTCAAATAACATGGTTATGGAACCGAAAATATTTGCTGATAAAACTCAAAAAGAAAAAAGCGAAGAAGGGGAATTTGATAGCTCAGAGATATATTCAGACTCTTATAGCTCTAGTGGTGTTAGAAGAATGAGAACTTTGAAAAGAGTAATGGATGAAACCAAAAAGGGCAAATATATCAGAATTCTATTTTGTATTAGTATTGTTATCGTTGCGTTTTGTCTAGCATTAGACCTTTCAATAACTAGTAATTATCAACCATATGCTGCTTCCTCCTTTGGCCATCATTCAATGATTTCTACTTTACAAATTTCAAGTTCTGTTATAACTTCTGTCTCCAAACCAATCTTTGCTAAAATCGCAGACGTTACTTCAAGACCTACTACTTATATTATTGGTTTAGCTCTATACACTGTTGGATACATCATCTGTGCTTCTTCTTCTTCAATTTCAGCGTATATTGTGGGTACTTCCTTTGTGTCTCTAGGTAATTCAAATATTGATTTAATTAGTGCAATTTGTATCGCCGATATAACTCCATTGAAATATCGTGGGATTATGGTTGCTCTTAAGACTGCTCCACCTTTGATTA
>PPNI02000098.1:0-13516 GCA_003707195.2 Phaffomyces antillensis
GTGAAGCAGTCGATATAATTGGTTAGATAGATGCAGGAACTACAGTAACTGGATATTAGTCATTGAAACGTAATTTATAGTATATATAGATGGGATTCCTGAATAATAAGTCTGAAAAGATTTATAGGAAGAAACCCTTTCAGAATACATATTTTGACACTACAAAGTAAATACTTGTTATAAAAAGAAAATCACCACTAGCTTAACCACAGTCTCAAAGACCCTTTCAGTGTGCTGTAAACCTAAGTAAGAAATACTCTACTAAACTTGATCCAACTACCAGGTAACCCTGACTATAGTTTACTTACTCAACCACAGAGCTATATCAGGTTTAGAACACGATCAAAACTAACTTTTATTATATGACTAATATGTCACCACAACAACCCTTAGTAAGGGCAGCCTAACCCTGCCGAATAAACCATGTTATAACCATGGCTAGAAACTCACTAACCCTATGTTTAGCGAGTATATATCAGTCCGTGATAGTTTAGTGGCTAGAATCACCGTTTGTCGAGCAGGCTTTCAGTCCTTATATTTGGCAGTTCATGGTAGACCGGGGTTCAATTCCCCGTCGCGGAGTTTTTTTTTCAAATTCTGAATAATTTTGTCTCTCAATTAGCGATTTGAGTTTTGCAGTCTTTCTTTTTCTCTGATTATTATATTGGTTCTAAGATTACTGAATACAATCTTATACTCCCATCCCATTTGTAAGTCATTAGGCATCAGCCATTTTTTACATTAGTCTAGGCTGAGATAAACAAAATACATTCAATAGGTGGACCATGGACGATGGGCCGTTGCGGTCGGGTGAAAATTGATTTGGTGGGCACGGGCGATGCGGAGAAAGCAGAGTCAACCATTGGCCCTTTGGACTCTGGAGAGGACTCACTTGCTTTTTGTGGTGCGGAAAGTGAGTTCGGGCACTAAAACGCGTAAAAATAGGCAAGGGTCAAACGAGCTTAGCGGGTGTGCACCGCCCTAAAATTTGCCGACTTTCGAAATCACCGAATCAATAAAATCCTGGAAACTCCCACTAATTTCTCAAAAGGTTTCCTTCTAAACTTTACTTACTCAGTTTCCCCCTAAAACCTGCAAAATGTCCCATCAACAATTCAAGGCAGCTAAAGATGCTGTAAGTATTCCAACACCAACTCACCCACCAATAAGCGAACTAACAGTGTCCATCACCAGTTAGTCTCATCCTTCTACGAACTATCAAAAGCTTCTTCTGAAGCCTCAGCAGCAACTGTTGATTTTTATAACTCCTCTTTAACTTTACAAAATGATGAAAATTTACCTGAAATTTATGGTAAATTAGCAGAAGCTTTAAAGTTGTTAACTGCTGCTTCCACCAACATCTCCTCTGTTGCTCAATCTGTTCAAGCTAATGACAGTTTCATCAATGGTTTGAATGTAGTTCATCCTGCTTTATTGAACGGTGTTGATGTCGTTGAAGCTCCAAAGAGAAAAAGAATCGAAAAGGATCCAAATGCTCCAAAGAAACCATTGACCGTTTTCTTTGCTTACTCTTCATACTTGAGAGAAGCACTAAAAGAAGATCGTGAAAGCAGAAGTTTACCACCTTTATCATCAACTGAGATCACTCAAGAAATTTCTAAGAAATGGAATGAACTATCAGACGAGGAAAAGGAAAAATGGAAGGAAGCTTACGTCAAGGAACTAGAACGTTACCATATCGCCAAGGACAAATACTTAACTGCTAAGAAGAACGGTGAAGATGTCACTATCATTGGTCCAAACCCTGCCCCAGTTCCAATTCCAGATTACTTGAAATCAAAATCATCTAAAAGATCTCATGGAGAAGGTGATAAAAAGGAAAAAAAGAAGAAGAACAAGAAGAAGAAGCTAGACACTGAAGAACACGACAATTCTTCAAACTAGTCGTCTCTCAATTCACTTCTTTTGTACTTTAAATCACAATTTTGGTTCGTTTTGTTTGTGTTTTTATTTACAATTTTTCTCTATATGCAAAAGACAAAAAAAAAAAACGTAAACAAATAAGAACCCGCGAATTTTTCCTCGTTCGTAAATACGCGAATTTTTCTCAAATCAAAAAAATCGTTGGTGAAAAAAAAATTAAAGAGATGAAAAATTAGAATTTAGATTGAATTAATTCGTTAAAATGTTCCATAAAAGAGCGTTTTCTACTACTAGAAGAGCCCTCTCTGATCTAGCATTAAAACCAAAAGAATGGATTGGTCTTCCACCACAAGAAATAATCAGATTATCAAAGACAAGAAGAGCTATGTTGGGTGGTGCTTTCAAACATGACACTGATGAACTAAACGCATTATTAACCACATCAGCCCACACAGGTGTCTCACCAAAAGATATCAGAACCTTATACTATAAAGGTGAAGCCGGTGCCCATGAAATTGCGGGGGCTAAATTCGAAGATGATCATACTCCAATACCATTTGAATTTGATGAATATCCAGAAGCTGCACAAGAAATCATTAGAGATCATAGAGAACAAAGAGAATACAATAGAATTGCAGCATATGAGATGCCACATCTTGCCAAATATCGTCAAGAATATAAACCTGCTCCAAAGTCAGAAAAACCTATAACTTATAAATATACCACCTATTTAGGAGAATCTGAATATTCAGCCAATAGAAAAGTCAAACTGAGTGTCAAAGTGTCAGATCTAGGGTTAAATAAAGAACAGGAACATAAATTCAAAGTGTTGGCTGGGACAAGATATGATTTCACTGATGATATTTTCAAAATCTCAACAGACAGATTTGAACAACCTTTACAAAACACAAGATTCTTATCAGACACTTTCAACAGTTTATTGAATGAAGCCAAAGATGTTTCGAAGGAGTCATTTAGTGATATTCCATTGGATAAAAGACACATATTGAAGAAGTTATCCAAACCAAAGATCAGACAAAAGAATTACCAACACTTGAAATTCCCTGACGAATGGAAACGTCCAGAAGATGCACCAAAGGAGTCTAAAGGAGTACTTGACTACGTCTTCGAACTGTACCAGAAGAGAAACTCCTAAGAACCCCATTAATCTGTAAATATATGTCCCATTTGTAAATAAAATCTCGTACATAGTTATTGTAACATCCAAACACCGCGAAATTGACTGAAAAAAAAAACGTCAATAATCAATTAAAACATAAACATTGAAGCTGTATTTAGTTCACCGTGAGAAGATGTCCACAAGGGGTCAAGGTCGACGCAAAATATACAATAGAGGCAGTGTCAATTCGAGTGAGGTTTCTAAAAGCGCCAGTGCCAAAAGTACTAAGACTCCAGGTAAGAAGACAACCAAATCATCAACCCCATCAATTACATTAATTGAGATTTCTAAATGTTTGGGGTTGACATATGATGAGAGATTAGGTGTTTTAGAAGGAGATGCAACTAATAGAGTCCCGAGTGTTACACAATTGGAGACCTTGCTGAAGTTGGTTGCAAAATTGAATGATCAGTTGGAAATCGTTGGTGAATTTGATGATGTTATGATTAATGAGATTAAAAGTTTGTTAAAAGATGGAAAGAATAAAGAAGAACTCGAAATAGAAGCAACTGAAGAAGAAGAAGAAATGGAAGAAAAGTCTATTACAAAGGACAATTCAAGAGAAAAGGAAGAGGAAGATGTAGTAATGAAGGATAATGAAAGAGATGAAGAAGTTGAGAAGACTATAAAATCTGAAGGCGTTGCAGATTTCAGAGTTGAAGAAGATCAAGACAAAAATGATGATGATAAAGACGAATTCTTAGATGCTAATGATCAAATTCAAGGAGAAGAAGAAGAAGAGATACAAGAAACCGGAAAGGAAGTAGAATTCAAAGAAGAAAAAAGTAATGAAGATGATGATGATAACAATAATGGAGATACTCAACCTGATAACGATACTAATAATGATAATGAAAACACCAAAAAGAGAAGGTACAGTATATCACAAATTGAAAACGATCCAAGTGTTAAGAATCCTAAATCGGAATACGTTACATCACAAACATTACCATTAGCTGCTCAAGCATTAGGTTTATTCAATGAAGAAGATGGTACTTTGAATC
This sequence comes from Phaffomyces antillensis, assembly GCA_003707195.2. Taxonomy (NCBI): domain Eukaryota; kingdom Fungi; phylum Ascomycota; class Saccharomycetes; order Phaffomycetales; family Phaffomycetaceae; genus Phaffomyces; species Phaffomyces antillensis. The sequence continues at coordinate 4,069 of PPNI02000098.1, forward strand.
AATTTGGTGAAGAATATTTAAAGAAAAAATATGGTGTTTCATCATATCCTAAAACTGATTTAAAATCGAAATTACCAGGTGAAATTCCAAACATTGATTTTTCTAAATCAAAACCAACAAATCAAGTTCAATTTGCTACATTTCAAACATTTTTTGAGAATTTCTTTAGATTATTTACAGATGATGATTTAAAATTTCTTAAAGAAAAAAACATTGTTCCTGACTCACTATTAAATGATTCAACTTATGATTCTAATATAACACCATATTTAATACCTAATTTAGGACCACTATATTCCACCATTTGGAATGAAGAAGAAAATGCATTGAATTATACACCTCCTCCAAATGTTGTCACTAAAGATTCAATAATTGCTAAAAGCTCATCAAATGAATTGAATGATGATTTGTTAGAAACTGAAAAAATTTCTTGTGGTCCATTAGTTTCCAGATTATTATCAGCTATTTTAAAAGATGATAAAACTGAACCATCAGAAAGTGAATTATTGAATAATAACGAAGATGAATTAATGGATTCAAATACTTCAATCACTTCATTTCCTGAACAACAAGGTTACAAAATTTCAAGTTCGAATGCAGATTATCCTCATTTGGAAGAACGATTGAAAAGAGAGTTGAAATATATTGGTATTTTCACCAACAGAAATGACAATAAAGAAGAAAATCATGACAATAATGAATTTAAGAGAGATTCTGGGGAAGATGAAGATGAAGAATTAGAACCAGATTGGTTAAATCCTGAAGATGATGAAATTTCCACAGAATTAAGAAAATTACAAGCTGAATTGAAAAAAGTTTCAACTTTAAATAATAAAAGGAAAAGAGCATTGATTCCTATCCTTGAATTTAGATTAGCATGGCAAGAGTATCTATCAATCCTAGACGATTTAGAAAAACAAATAGATCAAGCTTATATTAAAAGAGTAAGGGTACCTAAAACCAAAAAGAAAAAACCAAATAATTCAACAACACCATTATTGCAACAACAATTAGCATCACAAACAGCACATCAAACAGCGGCAAATACTGCTATCAAGTCATTATTGGATAAGAGAATAAGGTGGATGAATAAAATAGGTGTATTGTTTGAAAAGGAAGATGATGAAGAATTTAGTATGAAGAAACATCCTGAAAAGAGTGTTTTTGATAGTAATAATAATGAGAATGATGAAGATGAAGATGATGAAGAGAATGGATTTGAAGATGGTGAAGATTTAGTGCTTTGATTATGCATATATATATATATATATATATAAAGCTGTTACTACTAATTATTATGGCGTAATGGACATTAATTATGAATCTATTTTATGTACAGGAATGTAAATATTTGTTAAATCACTTTGAAATTTCTTGATTAAATTGTTTTAATGATGGAATAGTAGAAACGTTACCTTTTGCAGATATTGCAATTGGTTTATCCTTCATTCTATAATTAGACCAATTGATAACGTCATTTTTAGTAATTTTATCAATTTTTTCAAAAACTTCCTCAGGACTTAGTCTTTTACCAGTTGTGACAACTTGTCTTCCAATATCTTCAGCAATTGGAGTTGACCCATCAAGACTTAGTAATAATGATGCTTTTAATTGAGATTTGGCTCTATCTATTTCATCTTGAGTGAAACCACCTTGCTTTAGTCTATTCCATTCTTTAGCTATTTCGATGAATATTGGTTTTAAATCAGTATGTTTATCTGCTGTTATATAAATCCCCCATAATCCAGAATCTGAATAAGATGTTGAAAAAGACATGTATGAATTAGCCATTGGTTCAAATCCATCACCATAGGCCACTGCTGATGCAAAATTTGAAGGTGAATTAGATCCAGTACCTAAAGCTCTATCCCAATTACCAACTATGGATTGGGCAACTAGTGCGGTGAAATAATCAGGAGCGTTCCAACTGACACCTTCTAATGAGATTGCGATATGTGTAGTTGGCATTGAATCGTCTTGAATCTTAATCTCACCACCGTAAAAAATAGGTAGATCACCCCGTGATGTACCCAAAGGTAATATCTTATCATTTGATACGTTAAGTTGACCGAAATACTTCTTTGCTAATGATCTTAATTCTTCATGGTTTATAGAACCAGCACCTACTAAAACCATTCGGTCTGGTGAGTAATTATTCTTGATATATCCTGTCAAATCGTTTCTTGTGATAGTTTTAATGTTTTCGATTGGTCCCAAGATGGTTCTCCCTAGAGGCTGGTTCTTATAACAGATGGAATGAAGATGATCAAAGACGATTTCATCATGCATTTTATCAACTTCTTCAGATTCTCTAATAATGACGTCTCTTTCCCTTTCAATTGCCTTCTTATCCAAGATGGAGTTGTTTAGAATATCACTTAAAATGTTTATTGAGTTTTCAATGTCCTTATCGGTGGCCTTTGCGTAATAAACGGTGTTTTCTCTAGATGTGTAGGCGTTTAGATGCGCACCAATATTTTCGATTTCTAATTCTAGTTGTGTTTGGTTTCTGTTCTTTGTGCCCTTGAAGGACAAATGCTCGAGGAAGTGCGCAGTTCCTGAGTTCTTTGTGGTGTCTGCTCTTGAACCAGCATCGATCCAGATCCCTACCGTGGCGGTGTTGATATTTGGAATCACCTCAGTGGCGATGGTCAGGCCGTTGTCTAATGTGGATAGTTGTGTGAGTGGGAGTCCCTTGGAGTCGAAAGCAGCAGTGGCGAGACTTCTTCTAGTGGAGCACAGTGATCTGGAGAGTGAGCGAAGCATTGTTATCCGTGAGTTTCAGTGTAAGATTTAAAGTGGAATTTCTTCTCTTTATATAAATTTGGTTTTTCATTCTCGAATCAAAAATCTTAGAAATGATGTGGTGTCTGGATGAATGAAGACTCAAAGTACTATTAGATATTACTAGTAGTAGTATTACTTAGTGTTACATCACCATCAACATAATGTCAGACAACGAGGACTTCATGATGTCCGACGGCGACTCCTACGAGTTTGAGTTCGAGGAAAGTGGAGACGAAGTCGAGGATGAGAACATGAACGATGACAATGAAGCAGACAACACTATTGATGACGATAATGACAACAAAAATAATGATACCAATGACGTTAATGATGCCAATTCAATGTATACTAGAGCCAAAAACCACAAACAGGAGGATCCAGAAGGAAGCATTGTCCAGTTCAATAAGATACTCAATCTAGAAGACCAAAGTGAAGACACTATTTTGTTTAAATTCAAATCATATAAACAAATCCTTAAAATCCTTTACAAATTTGGTAAGATTGATGAGTTTTTAACCATTTTTAAACAATTCAATCGATTTGATTATATCTCACTATTGAATAAAACTTACGTTGATGATTGTTTTAACAGAATATTTGACATTTATATTGGGATTCCTACAGATTTGAATAAATTAACAATATTGAATGATCTAATTTCAAATCCATATAAATTTAACGATAAATTTAAACTCAAGTTATCTATAAGAAAGATCCAGATACTATTAAATTTGAAAGAATTAGATCAAGTGTTGAAGATTTTAAATGAATTATACGATTTCTTGAAAGCTATTCAATTGACTGACGTTTCCAGAAACACTTATTTATTAGAATTATATTCTTTAGAGATACAGGTATATTTAGAAAAAAATGAATTGGTGAAATTGAAAGAACTATACAACAAGTCCTTAAAAATTCAAAGTATTATCCCCCATCCTAAGATATTTGCAATAATTAAAGAATGTGGAGGGAAAATGTATTTAAGAGATGATTTATATGAATTAGCAAATGAAGAATTTTATGAAAGTTTCAAGAATTATGATGAGATTGGAAATCATGATAAACGAATTGAAATATTGAAATATTTAATTATATCATCCATGTTAAGTCTTAATAAGATTAAAAAATTCGAAAGTCAAGAAATGAAATATTTCTTAAAAGATGATAAAATTCTCATGTTTTTATCATTATTGAAAAACTTTGAACTACTATCAAATGAAGAATTTGAAATGAATCTAAATCAGATCTTAAAGGATAATAAAGATTCTATTTTGATAAATCAATTATATAAAGTTGAAAAAATCTTCAAACTAAATCTATTAATCCACTACATCAAACCTTTCAAAAGATTATCGTTGAATAAACTAAGTCATAATTTGAAACTTGAAGTGGATGTCATTGAAGATATAATGATTAATTTAAAGAATAAAGGTGAATTGAAAAGTGTCAAACTAGATTTAATCGAGGGGATTATCTATAATGAGGAATAATAAAATTTTATTCATAAGGCAATATATATATATACATACAAGAGGATCATATTTATAGAGTCAGTTCCTTGACAGGTTTTGAACCAGTTAAAGGACCAACTAATTTCTGCTTTGTTTGTAAATCAATACAACGATTTGTGTTTAACGAATTGATAACAGAAGCTGCATTTATCTTCAACTCATTTGATTTCATTTGATTAATCACACTTGAGTCCAATTGAGCTAACTTACCAGTAAGAACTTGATCAGCTTCGAAGTCAGGATTGATCTGTAGTTCTTTGAAAGCCCTCAAGATTCTTGAATTTGAGGTCTGTGATGTAGTTTCAGTTTCTCTTAATAATGAATTTAATTCAGGAACTTCAGGTTTGTAATCAGTTGTGATCTTAGCAAAGTTTGTATTGACAAATTGGGTGGCTGCAGTGGAAGTTGATTTGCTCTTATTAGCAAATCTATCTTGCTTCTTGTTGTTTGTTCTTATTGGTCTTTTGATATTATTTGCACGTGAATTTGGGGAAATTAAGTTTCTTGGAGTTGCTGAAGAGTTGATGTTTCTAGGTGGGCTGCTTCTCTTGTTGTTGTTGTTGTTATTGTTTTTGTATCTGATTGGCTGGACGAAAGTTGAAGACAGATCATTGAAAGCATCGTTCAAATCACCGGCATGAGTTGGAACTTTCTTAGTTTGAACTGAGGGTTTTGAAATGATTTTGAAATCTGAGACTTTATCATCTGACACTTCAAACTTTTTGCTGCTATTTAGTCTAGCGTTGTGTCTCTTTTTATTATTCAAGAACTTTTTGCCAGTTGATTCAGCAGCTTTGGATTTAGTTGAAGCAACACGAACTCTTTCTAATAAAGCGTCGATATCAAAAGCAACGTTTGAGTAATTTCTGACGGATTTTAAAGGTCTGAACATGCTTTAAGAGACGATAATGATGGAAATCGAGATGAATTCTCGGAATGTCACACTTATAGGTCTTGAGTTGATTAAACAAGGCAGATAATCTAAGATGAAGTCGATATTTTCCCATTCTCGAAAAACTTTTTTGTGGATTGAAATCCGGGAAGAAGCTACTACTTCCGAGGGCATGAAGTGGAAATTTAATTATTTACTTGATTGAAAATGGGTATTAAATAGACAGAAACTCCAGGAAAACTAGTGCTTAAAAGATGAGTTTTGCTGCTTGGATCAACTCATCGCTCAGATACTCACAGGCTGTGATCACCACGCTCAGGAACTTCTCCTTGAACAAGAGATTCCTCAACCTGAACATCGTCATAGGTGCTCTTCTATTCGTGATTATATTTCAATCGTTTGTTTTGTCTTCAATCAGAGGAGAAAGGGACTTGGTTCTGTTGAAAGGGGAGGTATACACATCCAATTATGACACTCTACTAAAGCAACACAGTGCTGAGTCGCTTATCAAACTTCCTCTCCAGGACCGTTGTAATTTATTCTTTGATAACATTAATTTGAACGAAAAAAATTGGAAATTATCTGATTTTGAAACTGATGGTCATGATGATAATCATTTCACGTTCGAAGAATATTTGAACAATTATAAAAATGATCACAAAGATGAATTGATCACTGATGAGTTGAAGCTAAAATTAGAATCTAAATTCAATGAAAAATACCCAGCTTCTTCAAAAATTGATAATAAAATAATTGATTACATCTCAATCTTAAGAATCTTCTCCAAATGTTTCATTGATGACAATCATCTAAAACTATCTACTGAAAAATTAAAATCTTATTGGAATAGTAATGATGATGAAGATCAAGATCTATGTTATGATACAGAAGCTAGAATATTTCCATGGTTGTCCAACATTTTACCAGTTTATACCCGTTGGGACGGTACTACCTCCCTAGGGATTCCCAATTTATCCAAATCTGCTATCTCTAAAATAGATCCAGATTCTTCATTTAATTCAAATGATAAATATAGTAAAAGAGCCATCAAAAGAGAAAATTGTTTCTTGAAAAGCTTTAAAAATAAAATCAATGGAAAAGGTTACGTTATTAGTGCAAGTGATGGCCAAGTTGGTGATTTGAAGAGATTAGCGTTGGTGTTAAGAGCATTAGGAAACACATTACCAATTCAAATCGTACATAAGGGTGATTTAAGTTCTCAATCTCAAAAGGAACTAATTGAATCATTTAGATCTAATGTTAACTCTAATAACTTAGTCGATTTATCCCATCAATTTCATTTGAAAGATCATCAACTTGCAGATCTATCATACCCTAAACAAGAAGTTTGGTTCGTTGATGTTGGTAATTCGATTAAAAGTGAATATGCAGGTCATTTCCAAAAATATGCCAATAAATTATTAGCTTATCTATTCAATTCGTTTGAAGATATGATCTTACTAGATACAGACACTGTTCCATTCGTTAAATTAGATGAAGTCATCCATTCATACCCAGAATATGTTAAAAACCAAGCATATTTCTTCTATGATAGACAACTAGAAGGACAAAATGGTTATAATTCAATCAATTATTTCAAACGATTATTTCCTTCAAAAATAGATACTTATTTATTCGATATTCCACAAGTCACGAATCATACGTTAAATAACAGGTTTATCAAAGATAGAAGACATCATTTTATGGAATCTGGTGTTGTTGCCGTAAATAGAAAGAAGCATTTCACAGCAATGTTAATAGCAGTCCAATTAAACTTTTATTCTGGTATCAATCAAGGTAAAGTCCATGGTGACAAAGAATTATTTTGGTTAGGGTTTTCCATTGCAGGTGATGAGAAATATTCATTTAATTCATTAGGTGCTGCTTCAGTTGGTGAAGTCACACCAATGGAAAATAAACGAATTCCAAACACAGAAGCAAAGGAACTATGCTCAAATCATCCAGGTCACGTTGACGGTCATGATAAGTCAACATTATTATGGATAAATTCCGGTATGACATATTGTAAAAATACTGGATCAGCAGCTGGCGATGCCGATAGACCATTATATAAAGGTCGTTATAACGGAGATGAATTACTTAAGTTATATGAATCACAAACCAAGATAAGAATGGCTATAATTCCACCACCACAAGAAATAAAACCATCCGAATCATCAGGAAATCCAGATCAAGGTTGGACAGATGAACATAAATATTGTGGTGCCTATACCTGGTGTGCATATGAATTCATCGGTGATGGCTCTAAAGAGGAGTATAGAGGGACATTGATTGAATTTGATCCACTTCAAAATGAATGGACTGATTATATTGGTGGGTTATGGATGAATGGATTGCCTGAGGAAGCCTATAAGCAGGAGTTAGTGTTGCCTACTTCTATACCTAAAGATGTTGCTGTTGCTGAGTATGAGGATTAAGATGCGTCGGTTTTTGTTTGTTTTTGTTATTAATCATCATACTTCTATGTTTTGTTGGTTTATATTTAGCTACTACTGGTAATATCATCATTTGTATAAAAAAATTAAATATTAGATTTGGCGTATGTGAATTATCTGGGAAAATATTACCTATAAAACCGTATTTAGGTAAGCACCATGTGTATATTTTGACCGGGCCATATACCTTACTCATTCTTTAGATCAGTAAGCGTGGGTTTCTTGATTATAATAATTAAATATTTGATCTAATTCGACGATGTCTCGACCGTACTAGTCGATGTCAACCGGCGGACGACATGATTGTCATAATTATTCTTTTTCAATTTTTTAAAAATCAAAATAAGATCAATTTTAAGTAGTATTGTTTTTTAGGAAAATATTAGTGAAGTAGAAAACTGTACTCAAGTAATCATAAGTAAATAACTAGAAAACCCCACCTTATTAATTAGCTTAACACAATTCCCTATATTTATCGTTCCATTATAAAGATCGATATTCTTTTTATAACTAGTTTCTCTATATATAAGATATATACTTTGAAGTTATAGGCTACGACGTTACGTCCTCGTAAGTCACAAATAACGCAAGAAAACGGGATAGTTCGTGATCAAGCTGTAACATTGTAAAGATCCACGTAAAGTAACAAAACTAGAATGGTGTCTAATGAATCCAGGTCCTAGATTCACATAATGGAGTTAGATAACCATCATCAGATTAACGCTCATCTCAAAATCATCAAATTTACATTCTTTTCAGTTTCATTTTGTTAGTAGAGGCCCTATTTTGGATATAAATCAGCAACTGTCGAATCAGCCAGAGCGTCAATCAGTAAAAAGAAGGGTTTATAATGAAGCTACAACATAAATACATACCACTAAGTAAGATTATAGCCCATTAAACTACACAAAGTACTAATCGAGTTCCAAAATCAGGAAATTCAAATCTACAAAAAACATTCGTTCGCCTAAGTTCTGCCTAGGGCTCTGCCTAAGCCGTTGTGTAGAATTTCCAAACCTTGAAAGTCGAGTCAGGTATCAAGAATGATCAGGTTTTCAAGCTTCGACTAATAAAATCGGTCAACTAACATGGGGCTCTAACACTGGTAACATCAAACTAGCGGAAATTTGACCTAAATTTTGTTCATGTAGGTTTTTTTTTTCTGAAACTTTTCGATAATTTTGTATAGTAAAGCGTCGAAAATTCTATGAATTCTCTCAGGTACCAAAAGTGATCTATTTTGTAAACTTTGACCATAGAAAACGTTCAGTTAAAATGAACCACTTATGGCAGTAGCACTCTCAATCACATCATGGTATGGTTTTTGTCTGAAATTCTATAATTTGAAAACGTCGCGTGGTAACGTGATTACCACGTGACGTTTTCTATTTGGCAAGTAGTACTACGTGACGTTTTCTTTTTGGCAAGTAGGGGCCCTTATTAAGGGCGTGAAGCAGCAACCATAGAATCAACTTGAGCCGTAACCAGTGAAAAGCATACTCTGTTCAAAGGTACGCTTCTGTACCATTCTTCTTTAAACTCCTTCCCTGGTAATACACTCTTTCCCCTCTAGTGCACTGTCCCCCTTCTAATCAACACCCTCTAATGTACTCTCTCTTCCAATCACTACCCTCGAATACACTCTGTCCCTTCTAATCCCCCAATACCCTCTAATGCACCCTCTCCCTTCTAACTCCCTGTCCCTTCTAATTCCCCGTCCCTACCAAGCCCCGTGTCCCTTCTTATTCACCCTCTCCCTACAGAACCCCTTATACCCACTAATCCACGACTCAGTAGCATGG
>PPNI02000099.1:0-13241 GCA_003707195.2 Phaffomyces antillensis
GACACATCAGGACACCACATCAGGACACCACATCAGGACACCACATCAGGACACCACATCAGGACACCACATCAGGACACCACAAAATTACTATGGGGAAATTTGTTTTTCATCGCAATTCGGAAGCTACGTATATGTGTTTTATTTTTATAAAGATCATAATTAATTCAAATAACCTTGAAATCTTTTTTTGAAAGTTTTTTCATCCCGTCGGAAAGATTCCGGATAATCAATACTAGTCTTAATTATAACATACCTTATCTTCTTCTCTATCGCACACTCCCTCATACAAATATTTCTAACCATTAACTGTCCACATTAACTGTTAGACCAACATTTTACCCATATAAATTCTCTGAAGACATTTTGGATTCCGATCCCGAGTTTTGAAATCCGGCCCGCTATAGGACATTTTGAAATGCCGAAAGTAGTAATTCCGATGCACGTGAGATTACGATATCAGGTGCAGATAAAGCCGTAAATCCGATGCACGTGAAAATCCACTCTGAATTCCGATCCCGAGCTTTGAAATCCGGGAGGCCACAGGATATTTTGAGATCCGAAAGTAGTAATTCCAATACACGTGAGATTACGATATCACCTGCAGATAAAGCCGTAAATCCGGATCACGTGAGAATTCAAAGATTACCGTAGGGAGATCCATTATAAGAATATAATATGATGCATTGTTATATTATAAACAGTAGTGGACACCTATCCATTAGCTAACTATAATCAATCAACTTCACTTCTCTAATATTCCAATTCGAAAGTCATCAGGACAACCACCTAACTAATTATCGATACCGGCATCCGATAATTAGAGCTTAACTATGTGTTTTCATCGCAATTCTGAATTTTTCATCAATTCTGAACACTAACAAATTCGCAGATTATTTTTCATCGCAATTCGGAAGTTACGTATATGTGTGTGGTGTCCTGATGTAGTGTTAACTATGTGTTTTCATCGCAATTCTGAATTTTTCATCGCAATTCTGAACACTAACAAATTCGCAGATTATTTTTCATCGTAAATCTCTTGAAGCTGTTTCAACTAAGTTGTCAGTTATATAACGAGAATAGTACTTCTTATCGGTTTTAACATCGTTTAGAAGCTGAGATTCACTGGTGATTAGTGCAGCAAGCTTAAAAACGCTCTCTAGAGCTCCAGAAATATCCCTATTTTCAACAGAAGACTTGTATTGATCAAGAGCAAGTAAACAGTTGTCATCCGGGTTTATCAAAGAGTAAGAAACTGGTTCAATATCCTCTTCAACTCCAAAATCTTTAGCCAAATCAAGGTCAATAATTAACAAGTTGGCAGTAGCGCTATCAAAACTGATGCTCTCATCTTTGAAAGGAGTACAGATAACGGCTGCAATCAGATAACTCAAGAGAGTAATAGTTGAAAAAAAATTCATCGTCAATTATAAATAATTTTATTATTATTAGAGAAGGTTCAAGCTTCGTTTTTGTCCTTTTTATAATCATGAAAAGTGAACTGTGATAATACTTGGGAAGTTTTGGGATTTGCCCTAATATGGTCTTTCGTTTCTGTAATAATAATAATGCATCAAGTACACCTGTTTTTCTGGTTTGAACCTTCAATTAAAGTGGATATCAGACTTCAGTCATGAGCCTCATGACTATAAATTGTTATACTTGACAAAGTTGACATATAATGACTGATAATTTGTCTTGACACAATGTATGGCATATGTACTTAAATGCATGTATGCATACAAAAAAATATAAAAAATCGTATATGGAATTGGATGATTGTTTTTAAAAATCAAATTATTCTTGAACTATTTCTCTCTTAAATAAAACTTTTTAACATCTATATAATCTTTTACTTTTGATTCAAATATGGTTGCAGTATCTACAGCTTTCCTTGCTCTCACCAGTCTTTCAATTTCAATAACATCCGCACTAAAGGTCAGTCAAGTCCCTGAAACATTTCATGAAATTTCTAGGTTAATTTCTCATCATACTTCAGGTACAAATGAATCTTATGGTGTCAACTACAATTATGTTAACGGCTTCACTTTATTTGGTATCAATGGGACAACTGTGAACATCAATGATCCAGCTTCAATAGCTTACGATATTTCAGAGGCAATTCATGAAGAACTAGGTCCAGATATCGTCATTACTGTTGCTCCAGATAGAGATTACTATGGCCGTGTTTTGGCCAATGATTACACCACGTTCGATGATCCTGAGAGTTTCAGTCACATACAAGCTAGAGAAGATGCTTCTGCTTTCCTAAATGAGATCACTCCAGTAATTGGTGGTATTTTTGGTAAAGATGAACTTTAAAGATATTTTAAAGAAGTATTTTCGAATCGGAATTATATCACTCTACCTGAACAAGACTTTTTTTTGTCTGGTGTATTTTAGTTGAATATGATGAATTTATTTTATACCACGTAATTTTTACTTGTTAATAAGGAAGCTCTTTGCTTAATCTAATATTTCTGATATGCGCAAATTCAAAAACTAAAACAGCTCAACTGAACATAGAGACCTAGCTCCCGTTTTGCGGTGAAAACCGCGAATTTCCCATACTAAAATTTTATATAGCGATTTGTTTTGCGTTGCACAAAAATCGTTGAGCGGTGAATTCACACTATAAATGGTTATAACCACTGGCCGTTTATTATGGATAATGGTCAAGTCAAAAACATATAAAATCATGATAGATTATAGTTGGATAATGGATAGGCGTCCATTACTGTCTATAATGTAACGTTTTCGACCAAAACTGGGTGAAATAAGTCATTACTTTGCTTCCATCTGATGGATCCAAAAATGGGCCAATCATGGTGATGTAAATATTCGCGAAGATCCGTTAAGCAATGCATATTCTCAAGAAATGCTTGTGTTGCGATGCAAATATTCACGAAGCTCCCGTTCAGCGATGCAAAGCCTCAACTGATCACGTGATGAATACATAATGTTCAAAGGAAGCTCAGAACAGCCCAAGATCAAGAATGCTTTATATAAACACTCATCTTAAGAGACATAGAGGCGTTTCTCCAGTTTTGATGTGCAAATTTTGCTGATTCTCAGAGCGATGCAAAACTTCTCAACTTCTCCGTTTTGCGATGCGAATTATAGAGGATTTGAGAGGTGAATTTTCGTTTAGCGGTGCAAAATTCAAATGAGCCTCGATGGATCACGTGATGATTACATAATTCCTTAAAAATCTCGGACCAGAGCTGGATTAACTCCGGCTCAAAAACTCACGTGACTATTACATAATATCTGGATACTCTCGGACCAACTGACTCCGGCTCAATAATCACGTGATGCCTACAAAGTTGTTACATAAGCTCGGATTAGAGTATGTTTATCTCCGGCTTAGAACTCACGTGATTATTACATAATTTGAATAATATTTATTTTTTAGAATTTGGACCAATCAATATTCATGATGGAACTTTTGTACAATAAAACTGGGTGTTTTATAAACTTTTAGATAAACCATTCAACTTCATACATGTATAAATATGGAGGTTTTAACATTTAGATTCAACTTGACAGGTATGTTCTAGAACAAAGCTACAGTTTCAACCTCAAGAATATATACATAGAATTATGTTAGCATTCAACTTACTTTTTATGATATTTTCAGTATCAGCTACTGTACAATTCATCAGTCAAGCTCCTTATGAGACCCCAGAAGGTTATATCATTGATAATGTTGCCACAGGGTTCAAGTTTTTGGCTGATGGTCAAGTTGACTATGAAAGATCAGAGATTAGATTTAACATAGATGCTGCATTGAGAGTTCTACAATATAGTAGCAATGGTACCCGATTTAGAAGAGATTATGATGATGATATTTATGATGATTACGTCACTAGCATATTAGGTGTTAACAATACATGGTCGAACTTTGACTATAGTGATGTTGTTGAGATTACTCGTAATGACACATCATTCATAGTATCAGGCATGAAGAAGCGTGATTGGCAAGATTTTTTCTGTCCTATTAATGGCTGGCATATGTACGTGGAAGAGATTTACGGGAAGTGGATAAGACCCTTTCCAGGGTTGGCTATTCGAGGTTTACAATCTATGTGGTCCGAGAAAGAGAGTTTATCTACAACAGCAAATAACTTGGTCCAAATAGCAGCTCAGATCACCTCTTGGATATTAAACGCTTCTCAAGAGACATCGTGTGACGGTGGGGTTTATTCTGTCTATGATGGGTCTGGTGAAAAAGATGGTAACAATATTCTCAATGTCGGTATCTCAACATTCACTGTCAATTCGCAAAAGAATTGCATAAGTGACTTGCAATTTTTTGATTTGGAAAATTACCTCAAAGAATCACTACTTGAGATCTCAGATAAAGAGTTGGTAGGTGGATGTATAACTATTAGCAATGAAAAGTATTGGCGTGGTAATGCAAGATTTGTTTATGCAATGTTGATGGCTAAATGTGGAGTTAACATATGGAACTTTAGATGTGCGGACTTATAAGTTTACTTTGATTAGTTGGATTTTCTGATCTGTTTTTATAGTCACCACTCACTCTTTTGTATCGATCACCTTTTTCTGAACTTCTGCATTTGTTTTGAATTTTGAGGATGGCCAGGTTCTCTCAATAAAGAAGGTAAGAATACTTCATTTTTAGATGATTTTAACGTCTTGAGTTGCTCATCATTGCTTTGAACAGAATATGCTTGTGTAATAATGAATTTGCAAACTTCAATTAAAGGTGTTAACAATTTTATTATAATAAAAAATATCTTCTTCTAGGTAAATTTTATACTTTTCAACTAGAATGGGGATTTTTTTGGCTTCAGGTTGAATTTCTTCATGTTGTTTATTCTTTTTGATTAGATATCCATGTTTTAAATCAACTGAAAATATTTGGTTTCCTTCATATATATATTCAATCATGGTTGATTGTGATGTGCCATAAGACTAAATGAGAATTGTATGAATGAACCAAAAAGCAACTATTTTTGATGTTACTTAGAATGCGATAACGCATGCATTGGCTAATAGAAAATCTATCGAACAGATTATAGAAATCCTCAAATGTAACAAGGTTGTTTTCATTGGTAAGGCAGGATTCACTTTTATTTTCAAAAGCTATTGAAGGTATTTAGCTTGTTCTTTTATGTGGTTTTGGAGTAAAATTGATGCTCCCATCTCGTATTCAGGTTTGGCTAAAATTGTGTAAAACGGATAAAAAAATTCGGCTCCTGATGAGCCCAACTGCAACTTATCACTTGGAGAATTGAAATCAGTTATTTGGTTTATAAGACTCAACATAAAGACAAACTGGCGTGCAAAAAAAACTACATTTGATGAAAAAATTTTTACTTCTTCTTTGAAATAAATATCTTCCTCAAAGAGATCAGTAATGATGCTTAAATTTAAACGAAGCAGTGTAAATAACTCAAATAAACTATATTTGCAGTTATGGTTATCAGGTTTTAGAATTGTATCAACATTATCAATATATTTCTGATAGATGTTTTTGAATGAGGTCAAAGTTTCAAATGGATAAGACATTGAATTATTGAAATTTTCAACTTGTTCTGGTATTATCTCTTCAAAATAATATTGAAAACCTTTTGATTCTAAGGAACCAGTAGATTAATTACCTGTTGAAGTTTTATTTAAAGTAGGATAAACTGAAGATAAGTTTGATAAATCATCTTTAAAATCTGTAAAATCTGTGCAAAATCCGTTATTATTGTCATCAATTTCATTGAGATCATCAAATTCTATTATCAATTGCGTAATCTGATTCAACTGGAAATTTGAGACAAAATATGATAAAATACAACAATGGAATTGTATGTAAGACAATTCCACATTTTTCACCTAAACTGCTGATAAATTCTAAGTGACTAGGTTTAAATTTCAAAACAGCATATAAACTACCAAGAAATTCACTAATGATGATATGAACTTTTTCTCTGTTTTCTTTTAGTAAGATAAATGATCTTTTAAATTTATCATTAACGAAGTTAACCCCACAAAGGTAAGCATTACGGATATTGGAAAATCACTTCTAAACGCCTTCAATGACTTGAGATCTATTCATAAAATGATGGATATAATCAAAAAAATTATGGTAATCTTCAAAATGATGGTGATTAATAAAAATTTAGCTCAATTTCTTAAAAAAAATGAGAAACACACAAAAAAATAAAGCCGCCGAAGTTTGCCTTAATTATTTCTTCTCATTTGTCGCCTATTTACCCCGTAGTCTCCCAAATAGGCAGACAAAAAATGCCTGTTCGCCGATTAATCTGTAAATAGGCAAAATAAATGCCCAAACATTCATAATGCCAAACAATGAAAAACCTGCTCAGTTCAAAATTTCTAATGTTAAATAAACATTAATTGATTCACAAGTCCAAATACACACAATACATTAAATTATTATTGTGAAATTCTTTCCATTATTAGATTTTTATATCACAAGTTTCTTTTGTTAAATTCCTTTGATTTAAGATACATCCAAATACATCACTAATTAGTACAATTTCCTATTCATCAAATACATCAATCGCTTATAATGAGTATCACCTAAATACACAGCCACAAATTAGCCATATTCTGTCCTGTCAATGTATAAATAAGCCCAACACATGTTCAAGAAAGAAGGCCACACCAGATGTAACATAAAGAAATTACACACTAATATAGGTTTACCAGACTATATCACTATGATACAGTAAAAAATTGTTTTTTTGTGTATGTGAATTACCTGACTAATTGATCAAAACGATTTCTGTCACATGTTTCAAATTCGTGTCCAAAAGCTGTAGTTGATTCTAAAACCAGTTGTCCTGTACCAGCTAGAACTCTCCAACCCCCACTAACATAATCATTCATATCAACCAAGGCAATATCATTATAATAAGAGTTGGAAAGTGTTCCTAGATCTTCGTTAAACATAGCCCAAATAGTATCCCAGTCATACTGTACTTTTAAATGGTGTTCAGGATGAGCTGGACAACAGCTGTATTTCAAACCACCCCAATTATCAATCTGGTGCTGAAAGGCATGATAATCTCTTTGGTTCAATCTCATGGACTCACCAAATTTCAGCTTATATTCTGGATGGAAATTCCATGACAATTGGACTCCTGAAGATATTGAGACTATTGCATTCAAAGAATAGGTTGGTTGATTATCATACAGCCCAGAAATACCCCAAAATTGATATGTATCATCATCTCGCTTTTGATTTTAGTACTATTGGTGAAGTCCAAAGTAATTGGAGATTCAAAAAATGATCATTCAAAAAAGTTTCAATATCATCCATGTCTTCACGTTTAAGAACAGTAGCAGCAAGATAAGCCCAACTATACATTGCCCAAGCTGTACTACCAACTGTGGATAAAGCTGACACAACGCGAGCCCAATCACCATAGCAATGTTCATCTCCTTCAGGACAGTCAAAACAAAATTTTATGAAGTTTCTCCAAGCAGTAACAGCTCCATTAGTAGCTGAAATTGGACCAATTAAAGGTTGGAACCAGGATGAAACACTTCTTTTTGACAATCGGGTCCCATTTATAAAAGAACTTGATGCAAAATTATATTCCCCAGTTAGACCATCAACACATGGTAGTATGAAATCAGAGGAACATCTGACGGTTGGAGTAACGACAGTTAAATTCTTGCAAACATTGTAATCATCACAAAGCAAGCTCTCAGATGGAATATATTCAACTCAAGTACCAATTTCCCAAAAGAAACCCAAAATTAAAACACCAAATAAACGCATTTTGTAAGTAATATGGTAAAGCTAATTTTCAAGGTTCATACTGGAGAGTATCTGGTTTTTAAATAGATATTTCATAAAACTTCTTACTATACCAGCACTGTAACGCATTAGGGATCAACCTAGTTTATGCATTAAACCAAATTTACCTGTATCGATGGATTGCTTTACGAGTTCAGATGCACAGATCATAACTCATTTTTTTATTTTACAATCTTATGCACCTTTGAATTTAACTGCGGGTTTATTTGATTTTTGAGAAGAGTCAAAAATTGAATAAATTTTTATAAGAGGAGATTGTGTAGAATTTTTGTCTATATGTATTGTTGTTGCTTTTGAAAAAATTGAAACATCAAGACTCCTCCTCAAAAAAGCTACAAGTTACAAGGTATATTGTATGTTCAGTTCTTGTTGGTACATGAATTCTGAGTACGGCCAAAGTTTGCATGTAGTCTTCTATTTTCAAGTTCCAAAAGAGGAAAATATTGGTCATATTTTTACATCGTGATAAAATTCTAAGGTAATTAAGGTACAAATAATAAGAAAGCTGTCATTGGAATTAAGTTAAGAAAATTCTATCAACTAGGTGTCAAATTTAGAGTTTAAAAGCCAAGAGAAAAAGAACCGTAGATACTACATATGAATACTTTATCAATCAATTGACTGGCTTGAAGGAGTTCAGGCCCTTATCAGTTAATTTCATTCAAATTGAAAAACACCCGAAGATTTAAGCCACGGATACTACACAAAAATCTATTCCATTACATCATTAGATTGTCTAAATGCAGATAACTTAACCTTAACCTTCTCCGCTATAAGACGAAGATTTTTTTTTCTCGTGAAAATTCCTTTGAAAAAAACTACAATAGTCGAAATCAAACGTAACGTTAAGTACTACAAAATGCCATCAGCTCTGTTAGATATGCTGGATGTGATACTGAACCCTCTACTGATCGCACTTGCTAGCCGTAGAATTGATGAATTGGAGGAACAGGACCAAGCACAAAACGACACAACAAAGACAAGTCGAACCAAAGAAATTCAGAAACCAAGTGAGTCATCCTCTATACCAAAAAATATCTGAAAATAGAAAGCAAGAAGGATATAATATTAGCTCTGTCAATAAACACTTCAAAAAATTAAACATTGAAACCATTTTTAATTCTGTTTTGTTTATGAATATGATAAAAAACGAGGTTTCTTGTCAAAAGATTCCAGTTTAGACACTGCTTCAAACATGAGGAATAATTATTATACTATTATTATATTTATTACGTATTAAGTATGCCATTAGTGATACACGAATATTGATTGTTAACTCCATCCTGAAGGAATGAAATAACCTTCTTTTTGAACTGTATCATTCTACCATAAAAGAAAAGAAATCACACTTTACTTTGATACTCAAAGGTAGATCATTCTCATATTTCTTTTATTCTTTATTTTACTTTTGTATTGTGTGTTGTGTGTAAACATGAAATAAAAACAAAAAGAAAACTAAATTATCTATGTAAAAGTACCCCTTTTTGTTCTTTTGGGTAAACGTTTAGCAAATATTGACAAGATTTGAAAGAATTTAATCATTAGATAGCGAGAGGGATACGATATACACAAAAAGGATTAAGAAAGAATTATTCGAAGATAATTATAGTCTTATACGCTTAGTCTCTATAAGAAACGTATTAGAAATAAAGATCAACAGAATTCAAATAAATTAAATCAAGAACGCAGAAAGATCTAGTCAGCGTGTTAAAGACTCAAGGACACGTTTTTGAAACGTTCCGTATACCAATAAAAAAGATGAATTGATTCTAACATAGGTACACACATATACGTAGCTTCCGAATTGCGATGAAAACACACACTGTCTGAGTTTTGTAATGGAAACTGAGCTAAATCAACCGTAACACAGTTTACATGCCCCAAAGTCTAACTTCTCACAGTTTTGCTATTACCTATGACATTCAGTTTACACTACTGATGATAGATTCTCTGATCCATTCTTGATATATTTTGTGGTTACAGTGGCTCGAATGAAGCCTAAACAGTGGTCCAGTGATGTATAGTATATGTATCTGAGTATAAAATCTAGATGTGAATGGTTGCACAAAATAGTAAATGTCTGTATTAATTGATGGCGTATAGTCGGTTGTAACTTATGAATAATTATATCTTGAAATTACGGAAAATGATACCATGAGGAGAATCTGTTTCTCAATAAGTTTAGTCAAGATGATAAATGAAGTAGAAGTTTAGTTGGGGCTTAAACATTGCTCAATAGAGTTCTTGAATTTGCAAGTGAAAACGTTTTCTTGAATCTAATAAAGTGAACGAGTATTTCTTTAACTAATCAACATTGTTTTTATGAAGACTTAGTAGTGAAATATTATATTTGGCCAACTTGTAACTTAACTGTTCCCTTGATTAAAATTGATCATTTTCAGACGAATTAACAAAGTCAGGTAAAAGTAGATGAACCTCTATAATTATAATGAAACAGTTCAAAAAACTGAAAATATCTTCACACAAACATCAGCTGTACTATTATCTTATATAGCATCTCATAGAGCTTGAGGTAAGCGTATTATCGATTCACCTTTGAGGCAATGGGTGACAAAAGGTTCATGTGAAAATTTTATAGATGTAATTTCATTATTTTGTGTTGTGAAGGTGATTATATTTTATGGAAAACATATCATATAGATGTGTGACTCTTTCGTAATGATTGAAGGACCTTGAACGTCCCTTGGTTTTCTATATCTGGATTTGTGGTATATCGATGAAGCCAATTGCGGAATTCCCAAAGTTGAAATTCTGGAAATTTTGTAAGAATTTCATGATTTTGTATGACAATGACTCCTTCATGAATGATTTAATCATGTGTCGTGTGTAATTACATTCTTTTGGGTGGTTGGGAAGGATGATAATATTGTGGTTTAGGCTTTAAATCAGTATTTAGGATCTCTCAAGTATTATTATTATTATTAGCCCTTGAAAAAATTTGTAAATATTTAATACGCGAATACTTTATTGGCCATTGTTAAATTGTTAAATAGTTAACTATAGACAATTAATAGAGAATACTCTTGAAGTGCTCAATATAGTAACAGTCTAGACCGTACCTTCTACACATCTACGTGACTTGACCTGATCGGTGTTTTTATATTATGAGTTCTGCAATTTTCATACCTTTATTTTCCAAACTCATATCGATATAAATTTGAGTTATTGATCCAAATATTGTTTGAAGAATTTGATTTCATCTGGACGATAAGATGCTAGAATATCATTGTAAGCTCTTAGGGTTAAACCTTCATGAAAGTAACTTGGCTTTAAGTATTGAGAACTAGTAGTAGAAGGTAAATCTACTCCTTTAGTATCACATAATTGATAATTGTTCTTATCGTGAAGGTTTCTAACATAAAATGCACCTTCATAATGAGGATATGATTTTGGAGTTCTTTCTGTTTTCACTTTCATTACCCAATCACCAGCAACACAAGTCTTTTTGGATGTAGCTTGATTAATAATTGATTGTTTTAGTGGTCTAGCTCTAACTTTGACTGAAGAATTAGTAGCTCTAACTTTATTTAAATTAACATCATCTAACTGTTGTAATCTAAGTTGTAAAGAAATCCTTGGAATTATAAAAGTACAGATAGACGATTTTAGTTAAATGAGACTGACTGCGAAGTAGTAATATTATATATTTAAGTTTTAGAACTGATGATATTGAGTCAGATAATATTCGTGATGTGTTGTGATGAGACTTACGTTAGTGACATTATGAGGAATCTCACCGTCGGAGTGCCCGGACACTGTAATAAATAAATAACTTTCCGATTATTTTTAATTTAAAGTTAGATAATGTTATGTCTATTAATTAATTATATTTGATTTAAAACTCTCAGAAATAATATTAAAGCTAGGCGCTGTATATAAATGATTATTAGCTAGTATTACGTCCATACGTAATATAATAGTTCAAGTGTGATTTTAGTGTTCTGATCCCCAAACCTAAGTGCTTTAGTGGTAACAAAATCCATATGATATGCAATTTATGCTTATCATGATATTCAGAATCTAGTTACTAAATGTCGATTGTTGATTTATATGACATAAAAACCTAAGATATATATTGTTATTGATCTTAAATTGTTTCTGTCACAATTAATCACAATCACAAATTAGTCACCATAAGATTCTGCCGTAATAAGTATAGTAAAGATTGAAAAAAGAATAGTTATATATTACTTGAAAAGTGTCCAACATAATCAACCTATCTTAATGACTTATAAAATATACACTCAATTATTGGTCAGAAAAAAGAGCACAAGAAGCTGCAATAGAAAGAGAGCCAGTTGGCACCATTGGTCAAATAGATAAAAACTTTACAGCATAAATTACTCCTTGAGCGAGATATATAGTGTTTATGAAAGGATTGATAAGTTTGAAAAGGCATAGTTTTGAGTCTCAACACTAAAACTTCGAGAGACACCTTACTAAAAAAAAAAAATTTTGATGCATTGTCAAATAAAAGATTATTAAAAAATAGTATTATTTGTTAAAATAGGGCTCATTGAGTAATATCAACTTCTTGAAGTCGTTGTAAAACAACAAACACATTGAACCATAGATTTGAGATAGACAAAATAGAAAAATTAAAAGTTTTTTTTTGCGCCAGCCCGGAGTCGAACCGGGGGCTCAAAGATGGCAACTTTGAATTTTACCGCTAAACCACTGGCGCATTTTATGTTTTATTTTAGTGTTATTATTACTATTCTTTGAAGCTATCATCACATAATAAAGGAGAGGCCGGCGGTGTGTAAGGAAGATTTAGTTGAAAAGAAGATTATCGAAGAAATTGTAAAAATTAGAATAAAAGAGAGCTGTGTTTAGTTGTATAGTTTTTAATAAAAAATTCAAGAGAAAAAAAAAAATGTGTATTCAACATATTAACATTTTAAACATTACAACTGAAGAGTATTCAACATACTAGAAATTATCACATCACATTAAACACACAGGAAAATACGTACTATGTACATACATTACAATCAATAGACACAGTTTATTGGTCAGTTAATGAACTTGCATCAATCAAAGAGATAGATTCATTGATTATTGGTCAGAAATAACGAGCATATAGGAAAAGTTGCATTAGAATGTGAAGCAGTCGATATAATTGACTAGATAGATGCAGGAACTACAGTAACTGGATATTAGTCATTGAAACGTAATTTATAGTATATATAGATGGGATTCCTGAATAATAATACATCATCACTAACACATGAAGAAAACAACTCTACCAACATCATAATTGACAGTGGAGCAGAAATATCCTTATTCGATTTGAATTCACCTTATATAATCGAACCTAAACCATTGGACAATTCAATAACTGCACTCAACGCAAATGAATCAGAAATTAAAATTCATGGAACGGCAACTATAATGATTAACATCAACA
>PPNI02000100.1:0-13235 GCA_003707195.2 Phaffomyces antillensis
GAATCTTGAACTAGATAGTAATTTTTTGTATGCTCTCTTTCACTCTTTTTTCACATTTATCAATGAATTAAATTCAAATCGTACATTAATAAAAACCAACAACAGTGATAGAATTTCCAACATACTACCAAAAATTAAATCTTATGGATTCTTGGAAAGTCCAATAACTTTACCATTCAATCAATCAAAACTAAATTTACCAATTGAAGGGTTATATATAGTTTTTCAACGTGTAATTACCTCACCAGATGTTGAAAAAGAGGTTAAACTATTGGAAGATGATGAAAAATTAACTCTAATTAAAAAAGCCTATAAGTCAATCAGATTAATCCATCGCTCAAACATTTCACATAATGATTTACATTCCAATAATATATTAATTGAAAAATTGGATCATCACTTTAACATTAAAATTATTGATTTTGGAGGTTCAAGTCCATTCCGTTCACATAATTCAAATCCAGCTTCTTCAGGTTCAAACTTCTATGGTGGTGATCGGTTGAGTATCAGTTCTGCCGGCACAAACGACAGTGTTAAAAAAACACTTGTCGAGGAATCAACATTTGATGGATTTGAAATAGATGATGACAAAAAAGAAATGTTATTTGTCAGTGATTATGAAACTCTTGCATTATCATTAATAGACAAATTGGAGTATAAGAAGTGTTATCCATGTCCATATAAATTGGCTAAAGAAGATATTGAATATTTGAGAAAAGCATGATGAAATGGAAGCTTTCTAGTTTTGCCAAATTGAGTATTTTAAATTCTTGATGATAATTTATAATGTAGCATCACTTGAGTCAATTACATCATGTAGATAAGTGTATCTTCATGTATATAAAGAGTAACTAAATCAGTAACTGAATTATAACATTCTGATAAAATAATGATCAACAATCGCTTTTTCAGGATCTTCAACAGAATAATGGATTTGATTTATAACATCATCACTGAATTCATTCATTTCAGCAATCTGTTCAGCTAGTTCACCTTTATAATATATTCAGATTTCTCTCAAAATGGATCTGTATTAAATTCTTTATCATTACTCATAAATCTAGTTGATCGTCTTTTTCCCTATCTTTAACGTCATCATCATCTTGTTCTTGATAATTGGATTCGTTTATTGATTCATCATTCTATTCTTTTCTTTGATGATTAATTTTCCCTTTGATCAGCACATTTAAGATATGCTCCTCATTTGCTTCACTTTCAACGTCACCAACATCCATATTACCACGAACTTCTTCTTCATTATAACGACCTTCACAAAGATTGACAATAAAGTCAGATCTCTTATCATCCGAACTTTTTTTTCATCGTCAATTCGCTTTGAAAGTGGTATTTGTGACTCTTCCTTCAAAAAAGCATCTGCCAGCCTTTTCAATTTATATCGAATTTAACATCAGTGTAGATAAATTCATCTTTCAACTTAACAGGTTATTATAGATGTTTGAATATTAAAAATCACCATCAATAACATCAATTGGTTATATTTCTAATGCACCACAGTAGTCCAGACACCCCGGATGTTACCAGTTATAATAAGTTTAATCATCAATCCCACATCTTTCTCATTATTATTAGTATACTTTTGGAAATAATTGCTTGTCATAACGTGATAATTATCATACACAGA
The DNA here is from genome assembly GCA_003707195.2 of Phaffomyces antillensis. Taxonomy (NCBI): domain Eukaryota; kingdom Fungi; phylum Ascomycota; class Saccharomycetes; order Phaffomycetales; family Phaffomycetaceae; genus Phaffomyces; species Phaffomyces antillensis. The sequence goes on from PPNI02000100.1 coordinate 1,643, forward strand.
GACATATGATGGAGCATGGTATTTTCTTTCGGGACACTTGTGACGTTATCGAGTATCTGATATCATGAATTATTCGAATTGGTGCCATTATTTAGAATTTCTCATTTGAACTTGTTTTCAATGGACGAAGTTTGAATTTTGAAGGAAGTTTCTCTTTGAAAGCATAAAGTTTCAGATCCAAAACATTTATCAAATACTGCTAAATTTCTCCCTTTTGAGGATACTTATGAATAGCAGATTTGATCTAAATTGTACAGCACAGAGTCTAAAACGGTTTACCGCTGCAGAATTTAGGTATTAATGTAAAAAAATCATGTATAACTAAAACTGGTATTACATATGAGCCCATGATGTTGTGGTTGTAAGCAAGTAGCCATTTTCAGATGAGTAGGGAGCGCTGGAGATTGTAATGGCTTCATGCCCGGTCCTGTGATCTTATTGATGTGCAAATCATTTAGTAATGAGCTCTGTATAGAGTTAATAGATATTGTGTATTTTTTTATACCATCAGGCGTATATTTGAGACTGGTCCCAAAATTACAGGAGTATAAAAGCAGAAAAAAATCCAGGTTTTATACTAATTATGCACTTACAAACTCTTTCTAAATAATTGGTTTTTCATTAGTGTATATATCTGTGTATCACGGAATTTCTCCAGTATCAATTATCACCCTAATAGTCTCTCTGTCCATTTTTGAAATAAATCAGCCCCAGGTATACAACTATTTTTGTTCATTATATACAACTTTTCATTATTTTTTTCATTATTTTCTTCAATCAACTTAACCATTGATCATGTATAATTTCTTGCATTGTTGGTCTTTTGTGAATATCTCTATCTAAAATCCTTTGAATTAATGCCAATGATCCAGAACTCATCACGAACGGAATTCTCAATTCTCCTTCCATGATCTCATCAACGTTATAAAATGGGTTTTCTTTATAAATTAACGTGTAAATTAAAATACCCATCGACCAAACATCTTGAGGTTTACCTTCATATGGTTGTCCATTTAATACTTCTGGTGCTGCATAATCTAAAGTCCCGACGAAAACATCAAATGGACCTTGTTTGCTATACGCAGCTGAACCAAAATCAATTAATTTAATTACACCATTACTGTCAATGATTAAATTTTCATCTTTTAGATCTCTATGAACAACACCATTTTTATGTAAATGATTAACTGCGGAAGTTGCTTGTTTAATAATTGATTTACATTCTAATTCACTCATTGATTCTTTCAATTCAATTAAATCAAATAGATCAATTGCTGGTGTTGGAAATCCATGTGGCGGAGTTTCAATGTAATAATAATCATCATCTTCGAAAAAATCAATCAATCTCATTATATTTGGGTGTGGATTATCATTTAATGTTGCCATAACTTGAATTTCTGATGGAATTGTGCCTAGTTTTCTATCACGAACCCATGTATCAACTAAAATTCTTTCTTTAATAATTAATTTGATGATAACTTTATAGTTTATATCTCTTTTATTTTCTGCTAAAACAACTTTACCATAAGCACCTTGACCCATTTTTTTCAGTACCTTAAATTCAGAAAATGATTTTACTCTTCTTTTTGATCCAATCGTCTTTGGATAAAATTTTGACATTGATTTATGTCTTTGAATTGTATCATTCTCAATTTGTAATAAAGTTTCTTCACTCAAACTAGAATCTAATATTTTATAAGTTTCTAAGTTAATTGAAGACTTTTTATGGGGTTCTGGTGTTCTTGATGGTGATTCAAATGCATTTAAATCAATAATACTTGAATTTTTGGAATTTAAGGAAGTGGTAGATACACTTGTTGAAGAAGATGTTGATATGGTTGAGTATCTATTATTACTATCAGATCTAATACTTGATGATCTACTAATTGATTGAATTTCATGACCTTGTAATAATGACAATTGTGATGGTAATTCATTATCTTCATCATATTCTTCATCTGTTTCAAAAACAGTTGATGTTTGTTCACGATGACCTTTCAATGAATCATTTTCTTTCTCAACTTCATCAACTTGGAATTTAACTTCTTTTTTTTCAAATCTTCCAGAGAATACAGATCTTGAATGTGTGATCCATAAAATCAGTGTATCTGGTTGAGAACATCTTAATTGAATATCAACTTTAATAATTGATCCATCTGTATGTATACCATCTAAACCAATTGAGTTTAAGAATGCATCCTCTTCTTTTGTATTCATTAAACAATCCATTTTTCGGAAAAAATGTTCAGGTAAAACTAATCCTGGTATTAATTTCAATGATTTTGTAGTTTTCAATACAAATTTCATGATTTCTTCAAACTTTGGAACTATTTTACTAATTGATTGATTTATTAACTCTTCTTCATTCAAACCAAAAAGATTTTTGGAAATAGATTCATTGAATGATAATAACTTGAAGTCATTCGAAGATATAACGAAGACTCCTGCAATATATGGCATTGAATGTATTTTTAGTTTAACTTTTTGTTCATTTTCATCGATTAGTTTTGAAGTTATAGCACATGGAATATTGAATCCTGATTTTTTGACAGTAAAATATCTTTGTTTATTAATTGAATGAGAGTCAAATATTACTTGGGGTATATTATCAACATTTTTTTTTCTTGTACTTTCAATGAAATTATCAAAATTATAAATTAAATCTTCAACTGTCTTTTTAGATGAAACATTATTGAAAAATGTAGCACCTGAAACTTTTTTAGATGATTCAATATTGAAAGAATCAAAGTTGACAATCAAATCAACAGAGTCACATGGTACTTGATCAAACATACAAATAATTAAATTACCCTTTTTCTTTGCCCATAAGGATGCCCAAGTTAAATTATTTCCAGATTTAGATATCGCAATGATTTCACCAGAAAATATAATATCAGTTTTAGTGAATGAGTTTTCAATTAGTCTGTTGAATACAAAATCTCTCGAATCAGGACTTATCAAATCCAGTAAAGTTAATCTTTTCAAAGAATTTTTTGAAACACCAAATATTAAACATGACAAATCATTAGCAGCTTTTAGATTCCAAGGGTCATTCAAATCACAGGTGAAAACTGCTTGGGGAGAAGTGTTCCTTTGGGATGAATGGAAAATCTTACTTGTAGTGGTTCCTGATGAAACTGGTGATGATGGACTCATATTATTCTGTAATGAGGATAGGGCCAGTGTTGAAGCACCTCTATTTAATGAAATTAATGGAGTTTGTGCAACTGATTCGTAAAATGGAGTTGCTAAAGCATGCAATAGTTTGATTTGTAGTTCAGATTCAGTATTATCATTTTCTTGATCATTTGTCTTATAAGTTGTTAAAGATAAATCATGTAGATTTTCTGCCAACATTTGTTTAGTCGTGGTATCGTCATTTTTTAGTTCATTTTGTTTCAGTATCTTGATCAAAGTTTTAAGACCTTCATTTTTATCAAGAGATGAACTACCTGTTGATTTGAGAGGAGATGAAGATGAAGTGCCTCCTGAGCTAAACAACGCAGATAACGCAGCAGATGAGGCATTTGAGCTTATGTTTAGTTTCCCTTCATTTTGACCTGGAATTCTTTCATTTGATACTTGATTTATGAAATTCTCCATATCTAAATTTAAACCTGTAGTGTTATTTAAAGTATTGTTGTTGTCCTTCTTATTCATTAAATCAGGTCTGTCAAGCAATATTTCCAAAGATCTCTTCAAGATGGACAACCGAACTGACAAACTGTTAGGAGCCAAATGAGCATATGAATAGGCATGTGTTGATTCTTTAGGGAATTTGAGGACATCAGACATCGTTACAGATAATTTCGAAATTCCACCAGCATTGAGTTTATTGGTATTTGATTTCCCATGTATTAATGGATGTCGTAGTTGAAGTGTGCTGTATGATGGGCTGTCAGGTGTATTAGTTGATATGGTTGGTTTCAGTTGGGATGGAGTTACAACGAACGGCGATACAGCCTTAATTTGAGGAACATCATCATTTGCATTCTCATCGTCTTCGTCTTTGTATAGATCAAACATCGAGACTTGACGTCTTTGAGCATTTATTTTGCTGGTCGTGGATTGAGCACGGCGTTGCTTGATTGGAATGTCGATGGAGTTGGTATTATTGTTTATGATGTTAGATGATGCGAGTTGAGGGGCTGGTGGTAGGTTGACGGAAGCTGCCGAGGAGTTTGAGGACATCGAAGCAGACTTCAGACTACCGCTAGTTCCACTGATGGGGCAAGCGTAAGGCATGATGAGACTGTGTGGGTCGGTGATGAGTTTTGATGGATTTTTGCAGTAAAAATTGTAAAAAGTTAACTTTTTTTTTGTGTCTTGAGAAACGGAAAAATAAGGAAAAACTACTGGATTTTTGAGAAGCATTTACGATTTCCGTATTAGGAAGTCAACATTTCCTGACCGGAAAAAAACGAATTTTGATTTAGTGAAGAAATATGATTTGAAGTTAAATTAGGTGAATTTTAGTTCATACACAGAGGCTATTCGAGGCGTATTCCCTGGACTTATTACCGGAGAAGTCAATTACATCGGTACTACTGGCTATACTTTCTTCTGTGCCCTTATATCCCAGGTTTTTTAATCGGTTGTATTTACGTCCGCACTTTTGGAGATTGGTTGATCTTCCTAATTACTTTGTTTTGAATAGTCACTCATATTCATTGCAGTTTCTATACGCTTCCTCAACTACTTGGTACACTTTTGCCCTTTGAGAATTTTTGTGCTTAACCTCACTGACCTCCACAATGGATTGGAGAAACGAACTCACCACCAATGAACGAGTCAGATACGTTGGTGTTTTGGTTCAAGCTTTAAAAGACCTCGCTTTGGTCACGAACAACAATAACACTGCTTCATTTGACCTAACTAAACTGAAATCATCTGCTGAAGAGTTTGAAAAATACTGCTATCAAAATGCTTCTAATAGAGTCAGTTATGTCCATTTCTTCAAACAGAAAATCCTCAGTATCAAAAATTCTATTCAGCAACAAAATTTGAAGAAACAACAACAAGGAATTGCCTCTGGGTCTATTAATATGCAACAAATACAGCAGAACCAGAATTCTCAGCATATGTTATCCAATAATGTCCCTACTCAAATAAATCCATCACAAATTAATAGCAACGACCGTCAAGCTACAACTCAAGCTTTCTTACAACAACAGAATCAATCTAGACAGAAAGCTACACAACTGAGAGCTCAGAATCAAGCTCAAGTACCAAATCAGCAAAATTTCAATATGAATAAAAACTTTGTTAATAATACAAACTTCAACACAAATAATCAAAATATGAATCCAAGTACCATTTCAAACCAAAACCAGCCTCAGGGTCAACCTCAGGGTCAACCTCAACCTCAGAACATAAATCAAAATCAGTCTGGTTTTAGTAACACCGCTTTCAACATGAAAACTATTCCAATTCCAACTGCTTTACTACAAAGAATTCCAAATTTACCTCCAAATATCAATACTTGGAAACAAGTCTTTGATTTGGTCTCTTCAAGACAAATTGACTCTGAATATATTGGTATCATTAGACAAGTTTATGGCATTCATACTCAATTAGTTCAAAAACAACAGGCTTTACAAGCTCAAAACTCCCAATTGAACAATCAGAAACCGAATGATAATAATGCCAATTTCAACAACAACAGTAATGCTAATAACAACAATAAAAATAATGTTAATAATAATTCCAATATCGCTGGAAATGACTTGAATGCTCAACTTGCTAGACATCAACAAGATCTAAGATCAAGAGCTCAAATTAATCAAAATCAAAATCCACCTCAAAACCAACAAGCAGCAGCACAACAAAGTCAAAACCAGTCTACTGCCCAATTAGGTCCATTAACTCCAGAAATGTACCAAAGACTTACTGCAAATGGTATCCAATTACTGCAAAAGTTACAACAAGAGAAGCAAATTCCAGAAAATTTAACTAATGAGCAAAAGAATCTATTCGTTAAAAGATATATTCAACGTCAACAACTTAGAGCTGAACAATTCAAAGAACAGCAACAAAATGGTGCTAATAACAGCAATACCAATAACAATAATGCTAATCAGAAATCAAATCAACAACAATTTAACCAATCATGGACTAATAATACTGGTAATAATGGAAACTTGAGAGCTTCTAATGGTGTTCAAAATACAGTTAACCCTAATAACAACAATAATTCAACTGGTAATAACAATATGAATAATGTTAAATTAACAAATGACAGTAATATGGGCGTACCCAATTTAAATCCACAACAGTTAAATGCAAGAAGACAGCAAGTTTTATTACAACAGCAACAGCAAATCCAAGCCCAAGCTCAAGCTCAAAGAACTCAGCAACAAGTTACACCACAGCAAGCTCCACCTCAACAAAATCAAAGACAACAAAATGCTCCAGCACAACCTGTTACTTCTAATAATGGATTAAAAAGTAACGTTCTAGTTCCAACTGAGCAAGATCGTGTTGAGTTGAGAATGATTTTGAATGAAGTTTCTAAAGTTCCTATTAAATTAACAAATTTAACAAACGAGTTGACTGATGATCAAAAGAAAATCGTTAGTTCCAAAACCCATAGTTTATTACTACCTTTATTTAATTTAATCGAACAATTAGTCCCTACATTTTATGCTTTAACTAAGAATGTTGCTGGCACTAAAAAGTTATTACATATGAGATTTATGGTTAAAGAAGTTTTAGATGGTTTAGGAAGAAACGAATATTACGCATCACCAGAATTATTAGAAAGAGTTAAAGCTCAATCTCAAAAGTACGTTTCTTTTGTCAAAGAACAAATCAATAGAAGAAATGGCAATGGTGCAACTTCAAATATTAATCCTGTTAATCCTGAAAACCCTGTTGTTGATATTAACCCTGCTTCTAATAATAATATGAACAACCACAATAATGCAAAAGGTTTTAATATGAATATCACACCTCAAATCACACCTCAACAGTTGTTACAAAGAAGACAGCAACCTATCAACTCACAATTAACTCCACAACAGCTATTACAACGTCAACAACAACAGTTCCAACATACCAATAATCCAAATCCATCTCAATTCATTTCAAATAATAATCTAAATAATAATGATTTTAATATTGACTCAAATATTAATACTAGGATCAATAGCCCAGATCTGGTTAACATGCAGATGAATATTCCACCAGCAGGTAATTTCCCAGGTGGTTCAAACTATAACAATTCACCTCAATTACCAAGCACTCAAACCTTCAATCAACAACCACCAGGAACTGGAACATTCACTAATCAACCAAACTTGAACTTACAACAACAACAGCAACAACAAATGTTACTTCAACAACAAGCTCTGCAATTTCAGCAAGCACAACAACAGCAAATGCAACAACAGCAGCAAAAACAAGTTCAACAACAACCACAGCTTAATCAACAAGTTCCACCACAGCTTAATCAAAATCAATTTAACCAATCAATTCCAATTTCAACCGCTTCTCCACCAAAGAAACAACCTGCTAAGAAAAGAGCAACTAAACCCACTAAAAAGAATTCAATTTCTAAAGCCACTACGCCAATTACGAACTCCAATACTCCAGTCACTTCAGCAACTTCTGTCAATATTTCAAATGCTCAAGTTTCCCAACCTATTCCAGCTGGTCAAAACTTCTTGATGAAGAAAGAACAAGAGTTGATATTCAGAGAAGATCAGTCAAAGAAGACTTTTATGGATAAGAAGGCTAAAAGATTAGAATTATTTTACGCTAAACCAGTTGAGTTTTTTAATGCATCATTTGCTAATCTATTGGAATTACAAGATGAAGAAAACAGAATCATTAATGAATCAAGTAAAAAATCAAATGATTCTAAAATAACTAAAAGTTTAACACCTTCAACCATTCTACAAACTCCTTTAACTTTCTCAAATTCTGCTAAAACTCCAAACTCTACTTCAAAACTCATCAATGCTTTACCTAACTCTTCATTAGGTGGAGGTTCTATCAATGGTGTATCAAATGGATCAAGTTATCTATCACCTATATTATCACCAACCTCCAAAAGTGAGGATGTTGTTCAAAGTAAATGGTTGCCTAAGATTAGTAAAGAAGCAATCAGCGCAAGATTTAGAGAACTTGAGCAAATTCAAACATTAACATTTATTGATGAATTTGAAATTTCTAGTGATGATAATTATAACAAAGAGTTTAAACCAGAGAGTAAGATATTAACTCCACCTGATGAAAAACTTCAAGCTGAAAAACGTATTTTCGATGATGATAGAAAAATCAAAAAGATTAGAATTGATGATGATTTCAACTTTTTCGATGAAAATGATCAAAAGTTAGATAATGATTTGATGTGGAACAGGGATTACATTTGGGATAGATTCGGAGCTTGAGAAACCAATTTAATACAAATCTCAAATCTATATATACTAATTTAATTAAAATATTTTTTCAAAAGACCATGTAGTATTATTTGTTTGAGTCTAAGTTAACATATCTCGAATTTCTAGATGGTCAGATTTAAAGAAAATATTGATAGGGTACTGACATTAAAGGGTTCCCATGAAGAACTGGTTGAAAATAGACAAAGAAAGACAAAACTATCTATTTCCAGGTATATTAATGGGAAGCAACTTTATTGGAAGGTATAACAAGTAACTGGTCATCTTTCCAAATAAATTAAATTGAAAAAAAAATAAAATTTGATTTGATACATTTGTAACTACATTGAGTTTTCATCATTTCATCTAAGATTCATAAGGTACTCAACTGTTTTTTTTCATCAAAATAGTCTCGACTTTCAAGTCGTCCTGTTATTCCTGAAAACTATACAAAACCAGTAACACTAACAGATATATAACAATAACGACACACAAATTATACAATGATTCATTTTTGAATTTGAAGGATGAAAAAGAAACACATGAATATATAACTTATCTAAATACACTAACGTTTACGCATGTTTCAATGATATGATATAAACCAGATTTGTATTATATAGCTTTTAAATTAGAGAAATTTATCAGTACTGAGATGCTAGGGTTTTGAAATCATTTAGTAAAATGATTCAACAATTCCAAACAATAAGAACCAATAAGATTCATACAATGCTCCAATCATAAACTCACGATCAAAAAACTTTGAAAAAAAGATAATAATTAATAAAATTAATGAAAAATGTATTTAAATTCATAAAGAACAAATCAAAAAAAGGTTCCAAAAATTCCCTTAGAGTCAGATTTCAAGAATCAACTAAAAGGAGAGGTCGTGGTTAAAGTTTTCAACCAGCAAAAACACAATCTCGGACGAATCCTCACTGATATGCGTATTTCCCTTGCATAAGAATGAGGAAAGTAAAAGAGTAATAAAGGAATAAAACCTGGATTTTTTTCTGCTTTTATACTCCTGTAATTTTGGGACCAGTCTCAAATATACGCCTGATGGTATAAAAAAATACACAATATCTATTAACTCTATACAGAGCTCATTACTAAATGATTTGCACATCAATAAGATCACAGGACCGGGCATGAAGCCATTACAATCTCCAGCGCTCCCTACTCATCTGAAAATGGCTACTTGCTTACAACCACAACATCATGGGCTCATATGTAATACCAGTTTTAGTTATACATGATTTTTTTACATTAATACCTAAATTCTGCAGCGGTAAACCGTTTTAGACTCTGTGCTGTACAATTTAGATCAAATCTGCTATTCATAAGTATCCTCAAAAGGGAGAAATTTAGCAGTATTTGATAAATGTTTTGGATCTGAAACTTTATGCTTTCAAAGAGAAACTTCCTTCAAAATTCAAACTTCGTCCATTGAAAACAAGTTCAAATGAGAAATTCTAAATAATGGCACCAATTCGAATAATTCATGATATCAGATACTCGATAACGTCACAAGTGTCCCGAAAGAAAATACCATGCTCCATCATATGTCTCTGTGTATGATAATTATCACGTTATGACAAGCAATTATTTCCAAAAGTATACTAATAATAATGAGAAAGATGTGGGATTGATGATTAAACTTATTATAACTGGTAACATCCGGGGTGTCTGGACTACTGTGGTGCATTAGAAATATAACCAATTGATGTTATTGATGGTGATTTTTAATATTCAAACATCTATAATAACCTGTTAAGTTGAAAGATGAATTTATCTACACTGATGTTAAATTCGATATAAATTGAAAAGGCTGGCAGATGCTTTTTTGAAGGAAGAGTCACAAATACCACTTTCAAAGCGAATTGACGATGAAAAAAAAGTTCGGATGATAAGAGATCTGACTTTATTGTCAATCTTTGTGAAGGTCGTTATAATGAAGAAGAAGTTCGTGGTAATATGGATGTTGGTGACGTTGAAAGTGAAGCAAATGAGGAGCATATCTTAAATGTGCTGATCAAAGGGAAAATTAATCATCAAAGAAAAGAATAGAATGATGAATCAATAAACGAATCCAATTATCAAGAACAAGATGATGATGACGTTAAAGATAGGGAAAAAGACGATCAACTAGATTTATGAGTAATGATAAAGAATTTAATACAGATCCATTTTGAGAGAAATCTGAATATATTATAAAGGTGAACTAGCTGAACAGATTGCTGAAATGAATGAATTCAGTGATGATGTTATAAATCAAATCCATTATTCTGTTGAAGATCCTGAAAAAGCGATTGTTGATCATTATTTTATCAGAATGTTATAATTCAGTTACTGATTTAGTTACTCTTTATATACATGAAGATACACTTATCTACATGATGTAATTGACTCAAGTGATGCTACATTATAAATTATCATCAAGAATTTAAAATACTCAATTTGGCAAAACTAGAAAGCTTCCATTTCATCATGCTTTTCTCAAATATTCAATATCTTCTTTAGCCAATTTATATGGACATGGATAACACTTCTTATACTCCAATTTGTCTATTAATGATAATGCAAGAGTTTCATAATCACTGACAAATAACATTTCTTTTTTGTCATCATCTATTTCAAATCCATCAAATGTTGATTCCTCGACAAGTGTTTTTTTAACACTGTCGTTTGTGCCGGCAGAACTGATACTCAACCGATCACCACCATAGAAGTTTGAACCTGAAGAAGCTGGATTTGAATTATGTGAACGGAATGGACTTGAACCTCCAAAATCAATAATTTTAATGTTAAAGTGATGATCCAATTTTTCAATTAATATATTATTGGAATGTAAATCATTATGTGAAATGTTTGAGCGATGGATTAATCTGATTGACTTATAGGCTTTTTTAATTAGAGTTAATTTTTCATCATCTTCCAATAGTTTAACCTCTTTTTCAACATCTGGTGAGGTAATTACACGTTGAAAAACTATATATAACCCTTCAATTGGTAAATTTAGTTTTGATTGATTGAATGGTAAAGTTATTGGACTTTCCAAGAATCCATAAGATTTAATTTTTGGTAGTATGTTGGAAATTCTATCACTGTTGTTGGTTTTTATTAATGTACGATTTGAATTTAATTCATTGATAAATGTGAAAAAAGAGTGAAAGAGAGCATACAAAAAATTACTATCTAGTTCAAGATTC
>PPNI02000101.1:0-13187 GCA_003707195.2 Phaffomyces antillensis
TTCCAGCGAAAGATTCCAACAACAATGAACCATTAGTAATATTCGATATAAATTCCTTGAGTTCTTTCAGTTCAGCAACTAGCTTAATAGCCTCTGGAGATGAAACCTTTTCGGCTCTCTTAGTTTTGGAAGGTGTATCAATGAATCTTGAAGATGACGCAGCATCATTAATGTCATCATCTTCATCAATCAGGGAACTATCATCATAGGCATTGACAACAGTGGACAGCTTGGATTTAGATTTCAATATGTCCTTTGGTTGTGGGTCATTTCCCATTGGTGTTGATTGTGATAATGGAATCATAATTTTCTCAGTAGATGGTGTTTTGAAACTGACTTTTGAAGTGGTTGGATTAGATGATGGAGTTGAGGTTGATTTAGTACCATTTGAAACTTGATTTTTGATATGCTGTTCCGGAGTGTATGATAGTTGGAATTTACGATCAAATTCTTGTGCTATTGCTCTAGCTGGTGGATATGATTCATTGGTTGTGGTGTCTGAATCAACACTAGTGGTAGTAGTATGTCCTTCGCATAAAGAATCATGAATTACCATGATGTAAGTAGTTGTATTGTTTTATCTTTCCTGTGTGCCAGTGATACGGAGTTGAGACAGTGCAGTTGATGCAGTGAGAGTGAGATAGAGTAAATAAACAAAATCTATTATTTACTTTTTGTTTGTGTAACCTTTTGTGAAATGTAAACAAATAAATATTTTGATCTTCGGGGAAATTACTGTAGAAACGAAATTAGTGATTATATAATATTTGAGCCTATACTAACATAACCCAAAATTATAAAACGTAACTCTGGGTAGATTCTGAGAAGGGCATTAGTTCGATGATGGTTATGATTTATCTCGTTCCATCATATGTATCCAATCTGTAGCTTCATAGTACAGCTTTTGATTCTCTTATTTCGGCTCAATCTGCATTTGTTGTCGCTGATTTTGGGCCTTGGATCTGAATTGTGTATATATACAACTTCCAGACATATTCGAAAAGTATGTTATTATCACACTCTTGTTCTCTTTTTACAAGTAAAGTATAGATCACTGAAATAATGTAATATAAAATCAAACTAACTAAATATATTTTATCATTTATCTAAAATGATTTTGGAACTAAAAACGATCAAAAAGATCTAACAAGCAAAACGGTAAACTCTGTACCACCATTGTCTAGATGCAATATATTCTTTTTCTTCAATGATTTCTTGTTTTAGTAAATCTAAATCATGTTCAGCTCTACCGGAATCTAGATCCATATCAGCAGCAGAAACGTATAAACCCCAATTTTTTTTCCAGACTTTATGGAAAAGGTAGAAGGCAATGATAACTGGAAAAGCTAAATATGCTTCAAAGAAAGCTGCTGCGTCTGGAGGAGTACCGATTGGGAATAAAGCAACCCAGAATTGTGCAATTAAAATTAAAACATTCAAGATAACTGAGATCCATGAACCAATGATACCAGATTGAGAAGTGAAGGCTAATTCAGAAGTATCACGGCCTTGAGCTTTTAGACCAGCCCTAAATCTAATATGAGCGAAACAAACAGAGCCCCAAGTGAAAACAGATGATAAACCAGATAAAGCTAATAACCAAGTGAAAACATCACCTTCTTTTGGAGAAGCAGCAACGAAACAAATTAAACCGAAAACAGCAGAGACTAGTAAAGCTGGAGTTGGACGACCAGTTTTATCAACAAATGTGAAAATTTTTGGAGCAAATCCTTGAGCAGCTAAGGCAGTGATAGTTCTTGAACAACCGTAAACTGAAGAGTTACCAACAGATAAAACAGCAATCATAACAACAGCATTGATAACAGATGGTAAACCTTTAATACCTGCGTTAGAAATAGCAATGACGAATGGAGAAGCTGCAGCGTTATAGGAACCACCAACACCTAATCTTGGATCTGTGTATGGAACTAATAAACCAATCAAAGTTAATGAGATGATATAAAATAAAGCAATTCTCCAGAAAACTTGTTTAGTAGCTCTTGGTAGAGATTTTCTTGGATTAGCAGTTTCGACAGCAGCTAAACCGACCAATTCAGTACCAGCAAATGAGAAAGCAGCAGTAACGAAAACAGTGCAAACACCTTTGAAGCCATGAGCGAATGCACCTGGATCATGCCAGTATTTACCACCAAGGTAAACACCTTGAGGACCACCACCACAGTTTAAGATAATACCCAAAATGATGAAACCAATAATAGTAATAACTTTAACGAAAGAGAAGATAAACTCAGCTTCACCATAACCTTTAACACCAAAAAGATTGATTATAAAGATTAAAACGTAAAAGATGGCAACCCAAGCAACTGAGTTAATTTCAGAGTTCCAATATCTAATGGTAATTGAAGCTGCAACTAATTCCAAAGGTAAAACAACTAACCATTGTAAAGCATAATTCCAACCCATGGCAAAACCCCAAGATGGATGAATAAATCTTGAAGAATAAACGTTAATAGAACCGTTAATTGGGAATCTAACAGCTAATTCACCAATAGCATGAACGGTACAGTAAATCATAACTGCAACAATACCCCAACCAATTAATAAAGCAGCTGGACCACCAGTTTTTAGAGCAGAACCAGAACCAATAAATAAACCAGTCCCAATAGCACCACCAATGGCAATCATTTGTAAATGTCTATTTTTTAATGATCTTTGTAAAGGAGATGTAGCAGTTTTAGCAATGGCCATTTCCAATTCAGTCATACCAGTGGTATCAACATCATCCATTTTGTATTCTGTGAATGAATCTTTGAATTTTTCCCATCTGGTCATGTTTGAAGTATCGACAGCATGGTCAATAGAGTAAGTGTCACCAATTTCTGGATCAGAAGAGACCTTTTCAACTTCTTTAGTCTTATAAGTATCAGACATTTTTTTTTGTTAATGTGTTTGTAAGGATGAGAAACAAAAATGAAGAGATATAGAGACATATTGTAGGGAATGTGAGCTCATATTTATACAAAAAAGAATACTGTTGGTTTTTGATTATGAGATCTGCAACAGATTAGGTCTTTCTCTATTCCATCACAATTTACAAAATAATAAAAAATTACAAACTGTAAAAATATCTTATCAGAGATAAAACGGGGAGTGATAAGAAAAAATGCACAAAAACTCCAAGAAGCGTCCAAGTCAAACTAAAATGCAAAATCTAGGCAACCGAACTGTAAAGTGTTGAAAGTTGACAGTAATTTGATACTATGACAACACTTCTGAATCACTTTTCTTTATGATATTTGAGTTTATATTGTAGATAGTCATTAGTTATACAATCGCAGTCAGTTATTCTCCACATTGCACAATGCCACTGAATCAAATCTCTAGAAGCAAATTAATTGAAAAAACCAAATTAGTGCCGTGGAGAATAAACAGATCACCAAAATTCTTATGTAACAACGCAGAAGGCACTTAGTTTTTTCAAAGTAGACCTTTAATTCTCTTATTGATAATAAATTCATGCGGCATTTTGGAATTTCCCATCTTCTTATCTGAGCAGTGGACGCTAACCTTGCCTGATCAGATTGAACTTTACGCCCTCTTATAGTCTATCTATCTACGTTCGAATTACACTATGAGGCTTTTGGGCAACACATTATTTTTTGTTCTTGATTGAATCTCATGATCTGATGTTTTCTAACAGTAATCTATCAGACTATCTTAAAGCCTCTTATTATAGTTAATTTTCAACTTAACACAACTGATTCACCGTTCACTGGTTATTTTCCTGTTACGAATGTAGGTAATTAGCACATTAGCCCATTTACATTACAAAACAGTTTTACAACAGTCAAGTATTGAATAACACTCAATTCAAAAAAACTCTAATTTCAGCACAAACTAACTATTATTTTAGAGAGAAAAAAAAAAATACTTGATCTATGTAATATCTATATATGTTTCAATTTTCTTCCTTTTTCAGTACAAGTCCTTGCTACAAGATCCAAAATTCAAATACACATGATGTTAAAACTTTACATTCTGAGATTCTATTTCCATGTTGAGCTATGTGTTTAGTTTACAAAACTGAAATAACTCTACATGATACAAGTCATAGCTTATAACGTTAATAAAATCAACTTTCTTGTTTCAACCGCTCTTAGGTTATGCAGAAAAGATGAATCTGATAAGACTCTGAAATCACCTAAAGCTTGATCTAAAAATTATAACTCTAGATTTCAGAGTCTATATCAACTAATATCTGCAGATAAGCTCAACATATAAGCATAAGGATATTACATATGGCGAATAAATATGCTATATTGAATTGGGACTACCTATTCATCAATGATAATACACAAAATGATAGCGCCACATTATTTTGAAGCTTTTTGATATCAACAGATACAGATACAAATACAAGATAAACAAGCAATCTAACGTAATTTCAAAATAGCTAGCTGCTTGATATATATCCCAAGTTTCAACAGATAACAGCCTTGTGACCTGTCTCGTATCTTGTTCTAATTTGGTCCAGTTTAAGTATCTTTATAAACTAATCAACTCCCTAGTTCTCATTTATGACTTGTGATTCCTAGTCGTAAATCCCAAGTGACTTACAATGAACTTTTTTTGTTAAATATTGTAAAGTGTACAATAACAAAGAAATGATTTGATGTATTATGGACAGTTTAGTTTAGAAAATAGTCTTCTAATCATTATACACATTGTCATCATGCAGTAATTCAAGACAATAATGTGATGAAATAAGTTGACTATAGAAATGAATGACCTCAAACATCAAATATGAATTAAGAAACTAATTGCCTAGAGAAAGAAAGAAGGTGAATGTTAAAGAGAAACTGGTAATCTTCAGGCATTAGACTCCAGACTTCAGACTCTAGACCTCCACAGTACAAATTTATTGAACTTTTCCATAAATTAAGATTTCTGTATCAACTATTTAAATTTTTTTAGAAATATACTCTAATGATCTTTTGATGATTTCCTTTTCATCTTTAACTAACTGAGCAGATAGAACTTCTCTATTATTCTTTGATTTTAACAATTTAGATAAATTCAATTGATTGTTGTATTCATTAGATCTACTTTCGACTAATTCTTTCAAAATTTTCAATGCTTTTGGACTCTTTGTTGTTAATAATTGAAGGTTAATCGTGGTTTTATTCTTTAAAAATTTGGTTATTTCTATTTTATTCAATGACAGCAATTTCAACAATGCATATGTGATTGGTGATGGTTCACCAGAATGCAATAATTCCATTTCAATAGTCCAATGAGGAAGATCTTCTTCCTGTGGTTCTTCATCATGATCATCACAACAACCATCATTGCAACCCGATTTCTTTTCAGTGGAACAACAATCATCTTTACAATCTTCATCTTGAAATTCATTTTTCTTAGTGAATAATAGTTCTCTCATCATTGCAAAACCTTCTTTTTCCCACCATTCAAAATGCCTTGAATATAATTTCTTATTTTGTTTCTTGAATTTAACAAATTGCATGCCTAATCCAACAACGTCATGAACATTATCAGGAATGACAAATCCATATTTAGACAATAGAATTGAATTAGAGAAAGCTCCATAAGTATTGAAAACTTCATCGCCTTTTTGATATGATTTAGTTAATACGATGTCACAACAATCATCAGGAATGATCAATTTATCATCATCTTCAAACAAAATAGGACCACCGGATTGACCTTCATCTTCATCATCTGATAAAGGTTCCCCTTTTTTGAGTTTTTCTAAATCATCTCTTTCATGTTGTTGTTCTTGTTGTTCTAATTGATAAGATTCTTCAATCATTTCGATAAATTCCTCCATTGGACCTTCAAATTCTTCTTCATCTTCAGTGATTGAGTTTTCATCTTCTGAATGTTCATCGTTATGTTCTTTGTGAGTACTTCCATGATCATGCATACCTTCATCTTCTTCACTAGCATCTTCCTTGTTTTCAATGTCATCATCGCCTTCTTCTTCACTAAATTCTTCATCTTCTTCTTCAAAATCTTCCACATCACCATCATCATCATCTTCTTCATGACTACATTGAGTATCACCACACATCCCACAAACATCAAACAGGCTTTCAAATCTAACACCTGGTCTATTTGAATGATTAAATAAACAAGCACCTGGAACCAAACCAACTTCATGAAATTCATCAATTTCGAAATCCCTTGAGGCAACCGCATGACAAATGGCGATGAATGTACTATATTTTAATTTCAATTCATCTTGATCAATACCTTGGACATCAAACACATAAGGAATTTCAATTAAATTATTTGATGATTCGAATTGAGTTAATGCAAATTCACAGGCTCTTTCATATTGTAGATGATTCTCCTCTTCGTCTAATGCACCCATCATATCGATCTGTGTGCCTTTTAATAATGATTTCTCAGATTTTGCCCATAAACTTGGTGGTAAAATTAATTCACCTTTTGAATTTTTATATTTGATACCTTTGATAAACCCATACCATGGTGAAGATTCCCCGACTTGTTCTTCATAGATAAACGTGATGATTAGAGCAAGTGCACCTTCTATGCCTGCTTCAGCTATTAAATTGGCGATTCTTGATGTCTTTGAAGAAAGAATTGAATTTTTATGTAGTCTTAATAAGATAGTTAATTGATTTGAATTTAAATCTTGTTTAGCAAATACCCCAATTCCGCCAAGTGGAGATGGTTTCAGTTCCAGAAGATCAGAGTTCCAGAATCCATAGTTAGAGTGAATCCATTTTACCACGTCTTCCCCGTCTCTCAAAGCTGTGTTGGACATTCTTAAAGTGTTCACTAGTACTGGAGTTGAAGCTCATCGCATGAAATTTTTTTATTAGTCTCGGAGCTCGGAGTTCGGAGTATTATCAATAATATTATATAAGGCTTAATTAAAGTGATTTTAGCAACTTAAGTAATAACTTAACTCACTACAAAAATCACTCTACTACTCAAACAATGCCACTCAAAGTTGGAATTATCGGTGCGAATGGAAAAGTTGCCTCAAAGCTGATCACCAGACTCTCTCAATTGACACAAGAATTCGAGACAACGGCATTCATAAGAAACACATCCCAAGTCTCCAAGTTTGAATCATTAGGAATCAAACATTCAATTTTGGACATCACATCAATTAAACTTCCAGACCTAGCCAATACACTCAAGCCATTTGATGCGGTTGTTTTCAGTGCAGGTGCAGCTGGGAAGGGTCTTGACCTGACATTTGCCGTTGATTTAGATGGTGCTGTTAAGGTTGCTGAAGCTGTTAAGCTAGCAAATGTTGATAGATTTATATTAGTCAGTGCTTTTAAATCCCAAGATCGTGAATTTTGGTGGGATTTAGGATTAAGATCGTATTATATCGCAAAGAAATATGCTGATGAAATTATCAGCAAGATGGATATAAATTGGACTATTTTGCAACCAGGTGCATTATTAGATGTTGAATCAAAAGGTGATGTTTTCCCAATTGATTTAGTCGATGAGAAAGTTGGAGATGATGGTGTCAAAGTCGAGATCCCACGAGATGATGTCGCTATTGCAATTATTGAGTCATTGAGAAACAGAAAAACAATCAAGAGATTTATTCCTTTGATTTCAGGTGATATTCCAATCTCTGAAGCATTGAACTCACTGAAATAATTACATAGTATTTATTATGGTAATATATATATATATATATATGTTTATGATATGATTATAATTTTGTAACGGTAGCCTTAACAGCTTCAATCACATTTGAATGGAATTGTTTACTACCGGCGATGATTCCTGAAGATTTCAAAGTTCTACCATTACCAAAATCTAACTCGACACCATTCATATCAGTGACAACACCACCACTTTCAGTGATTAAGACATTACCAGCAGCATGATCCCATACTTTTTCTTGATATGAAGCACTGACTGGTAATCTTAAGTAGACATCAGCTAAACCTTTTGATAAAGAACAGTATTTAACTTGAGAGTCTAAATTCAAAGTTTGATTTTGTGGGATCTTTAAATATTCTTTGATTTTAAATTGATCATCATGGGAAGAATGACCTTTTTCAACACCTTCACAAACTTTTAAATCTGAAGTTGAATTTAAATTATTTCTCATTTTAATTTGAATTGAGTTTAATGATAATGATTCATCAATTTCAACGTCATATAATTTGGAGTAGTAAGAGCCTTGATTTTTGATAGCTGTAAACAGACCACCTTTATAAGTTGGGGTATCGAAACTATCAGGAAGATTTGGACAACCAATAACACCAACTTGAACGATCCCATCAACGATCAAAGCTAAACAAACAGCATATTGATCACCTCTTAAGAAACCTTTAGTACCATCGATTGGATCTAGGGCCCAGAATCTACCGATTCTACCACCTTTAGAGGCACCTTGATCAATGATATTGGCAACTTGTTCAATTGTAGAGAATTTTGGACCAAATAAAGAAGTTTTATTTTGATGATATAATTGATCATTTTTAACCAATTCATTTAAAATCTTATCGCTTAAGTCTTTATTCTCCTTTAAATCTTGTGAATCTTCTTCTCCAATTATCTCATCATTTGGGAAATTGGCCTTAATTGCATTAATTATAATTGCTTGAGCACTGAAATCACCAATTGTGACTGGAGATTTATCATCTTTCGTGATTGTGTTGCTTGCTCTATCCTTAAGGATTTGTTCAGCGACTGATCTAGTAAGGTATGATGCCTTCTGCACAGCTAGTCTTGCAATATATGCTTCTCTTTCGTACATTATGTGGATGGGATTGGTTTTATATCTGTGACTGTGAGTGTTGAAGTGCTTTTATCTTTTAAAGCCTCAAAGTGAGTGTGGCTGGTGGAGTGTGGATGGTGCAATTGCTTATGTAATCACTGTTCTTACATAAGTGCTTAGTCAGCCAGATAACAGCCAAGATTGCACACGTTGTTTTTTTGTTTTCATTTTTCAGACTCTCACACGATGGAAATCAAAAGTTTTTGTATATAAAACCTTTGGAATCTTTCCAATTCTCATCTTTTCCCATCAATTCGCTACTTGAATCGACAATGAAAGTCGCTTTTATCCATCCAGATTTGGGTATTGGAGGAGCTGAAAGATTAGTCGTGGATGCTGCCCTAGGTCTTCAGAAAGAAGGCCATAAAGTCACAATCTTTACGTCTCATTGTGATAAATCTCATTGTTTTGAAGAAATCTCAAATGGGACATTGAAAATCGATGTTCGTGGTGATTTCTTACCACAGTCGATAAATGGTAATCTCAAGATCGTTTTTGCTGCATTAAGACAACTTTTTTTGGTTCTTTCTATGGTTTTCGATAGTACTATTGCTGAGTTTGATTTCTTCATCGTTGATCAGTTAAGTTATTGCCTTCCGTTGTTACATCTTTTTCATGAAAAACATGCAAGGATATTATTCTATTGTCATTTCCCAGATATGAAATTAGCTTCCCATGGTACTTTTATAAGAAAATTATACAGATTTCCATTTGATTTCTTTGAACAATTTTCAATGAATTCTGCTGATTCAATTGTTGTTAATTCCAATTTCACTAAATCTGTCTATGACGAAACATTTTCCTTTATAAAAGATACAAAAGTTCCTGATATCATATATCCATGTGTTGATTTAACAAAAGAAGAAATCACTGAAGATAATGAAAAGTTTGTTAATAATTTAATCAAAGGGGATAAATTCTTCTTGAGTGTTAATAGATTTGAAATGAAGAAAAACATCGAATTGTCGATCAATTCATTTAGTTTGCTGTTGAAAAATAATCCAGATCTGAAAAACTTGAAACTAATCATAACTGGAGGATATGATAATTTATTACTAGAGAATAAGAATTATTTAAATGCATTAGAATCATTAGCAAATAAGTTGAATATTTCATCAATAACGATATTTAACACAGAATACACTAAATATTCAGATTTTGATTTCTCATCAACTAATATTATCTTCCTACCTTCAATTTCATCAAATTTGAAAGAATGTCTACTATCTAAAACCACAATGTTGTTATATACTCCATCTTTCGAACATTTTGGTATCGTTCCATTAGAAGCCATGAAATTTGGTAAACCAACGCTTGCTATCAATTCAGGTGGTCCATTAGAAACAATCATATCAATTGATGAAAATCCAAAGGAAGGTAATGGTTATCTTGTTGAAAATGATTCATTAAAATGGAGTCAAAAATTGAAAGATTCATTATTATTAAACAATGAATTAATTTCTAGAAACTGTTTGAAACAATTAAATTCAAAATTTACAAGTAAAGTAATGACAGAATCATTTGAAAGGCAAATGTTGAGAACTTTGAAAAAAGGTTATGTTAGATACATTTGGGAAAAAACAGTTCATTTATGGAAAGTTCCAGTTTTTTTCTATTTGCATAATCATTTTGAAGCTTTATATTCTTATGCTGTCATTGTTATTTTATTCTTCCCTCCAGGTATTCATCAAATATTGACTTTTTTGGCAGTCACAATATTATATATTGTTGAACCAAAATGGTTTGTTAAAAGATGGTGAGTTAGTGTATAGATTACATAATTTGATGTGGTTTGTTAATATTTGCTGTAAGGCTAACTACAAATTTATTATGAAAACATGAAATTAAAAAAAAAACACCATCAGGAGAATTAAATGAAAAATAGAATCAGGAACGTTGTTGCTGCTGTTGTTGCTGTTGTTGCATTCTTTGTTTTGCTAAGGCTGCCTGTTTCTGTTGAAGCAACATTCTTTGTTGTTGAGCTAATAAAGCTTGAGTTTGTGGATTATTCAGATTTGGATTTGGTTGAGTTCCATTAACAGGTTGAGTTTGTTGAATATTATTCTTATTTAACATTATTCTTTGTGGTGCTCTAACTAAGAATAAGTGTTCATTTGGCTTATCAATATCTAATAAAGCAGTACGACCATTCATACCACCCATACCGTTACTGTTAGTTATTCTAGGTAGGATAGCCCCTGCAAACATTTCTCTCATTCTCAAGAATTTGGTACGTACCCTTGTTGGAACTATAGTTTTACGTTCTAATGGTAATGGGAATGATCTTGAAACACCAGATAAAACAGCCTGAGTTTCTTCATCTGAGTCCAATGTAGCTGAACCACCATGTATTAATTCATCCTTATCTGCTTGTGCTTTAGCTGCTTGACCTGCAATCTTAACCTGGTTTTTATGTTGATATGCACTTAACAAAACATCATATGGAGCAGAACGACCAGGAACAGCACGTTTAGCACCCATTGAGTGGGTCTTACAAGTTAATGATCTGGCACAGAATCCACCATTAGGTAATGAGACACCACATTGTTTTTCGACATCAACTGGGCCTTTATCCTTGTTTGAATTTTTCTTCTTTCTGGGAGTTGAAGAAATTGTTGAGTCTTTTTTAGCTTTTTTAGTCTTTTGCTTTGTAGTGGATCCAGAGGTTGAAGTTGAGTTGGATGCTAAATCAGAATCTTGTTCTCTTATTCTTTTCTTGTCATTATGAGTGATATTATTATGTTCATCAATTTTAGATTGCTTATCCTTCATTTGTTTCATATTTTGAAGACAAAGTGTGATATGATTCTTTAAAGCTGAAATGAGGATTGGTCTGTTACACAGATTACAGATCCTGTAATTGATATGTTGAGTTAAAGGTGATGAGATATCCAGTTGATTCTTGAAATTTGAATCAATCGAAGGAACTTCAATTAACGTCTCCAAATATTGACCAAGATCCTTCCAAACGACTTTTTCTTCCTTGATATTATTGCTTTCCAGAGATGATCCTTTCAACCCTTTGATCGTTGAATCAGAACCAAAACTTTGTGGGATTGTTAAAATGGAGTCAGAACCAGATGTCATAATATTTCTAAATTATAAGAGAGGTTCTTGCTCGATGATATATAAGATTACTGACGTATTCAAATGATAAGCTTCAGAATAGCAGTGGAGTATATATCCTCTTTATGTGAATAGATTGAGTAAATGAATGAAAAAAATAATCGGTGCAATTCAAAATTAAAATAATATAGGAATGTGTCACCTTAATAAGTATCCTTATAATAATGAAAGCAATATAAACGAAATTTGAACAGATGACTTAGAAGTTCCAGAATATATTTGAGAATCAAAAAAAAAAAAAAATAAGGAGAAAGATGGATTAAATAAAAATGAAACGTTCAGATCTTTACCAAATCGATAGAATGAAGCGAAATTAAATTTCTTTATCAATAATTTTTCACACTTTTTATTTTGGACAAAAAAAATACGAATAATTATTATGTAACAAATTATCTAAATTATCCTGGTTGGGTAATATCCTAATTAGGCAATACATACGAGAAACTAAGATGTCTCATTCAAATTAACAGGAATGTGTTGGTTGAGATAGCAAAAGAGCAGTGAAAAGCTCAGGATATTCCATGGGAGCTTCTCTCGTTTCTGGAGTGATTTGAAGATCAAAGTATTTATTTGTTTACATTTCAGATGAAAACAAAAACAAAAACAAAAGGTTACACAAATAAAAAGTAAATAATAGATTTTGTTTGTTTACTCTATCTCACTCTCACTGCATCAACTGCACTGTCTCAACTCCGTATCACTGGCACACAGGAAAGATAAAACAATACAACTACTTACATCATGGTAATTCATGATTCTTTATGCGAAGGACATACTACTACCACTAGTGTTGATTCAGACACCACAACCAATGAATCATATCCACCAGCTAGAGCAATAGCACAAGAATTTGATCGTAAATTCCAACTATCATACACTCCGGAACAGCATATCAAAAATCAAGTTTCAAATGGTACTAAATCAACCTCAACTCCATCATCTAATCCAACCACTTCAAAAGTCAGTTTCAAAACACCATCTACTGAGAAAATTATGATTCCATTATCACAATCAACACCAATGGGAAATGACCCACAACCAAAGGACATATTGAAATCTAAATCCAAGCTGTCCACTGTTGTCAATGCCTATGATGATAGTTCCCTGATTGATGAAGATGATGACATTAATGATGCTGCGTCATCTTCAAGATTCATTGATACACCTTCCAAAACTAAGAGAGCCGAAAAGGTTTCATCTCCAGAGGCTATTAAGCTAGTTGCTGAACTGAAAGAACTCAAGGAATTTATATCGAATATTACTAATGGTTCATTGTTGTTGGAATCTTTCGCTGGAA
>PPNI02000102.1:0-11880 GCA_003707195.2 Phaffomyces antillensis
TTTATACGAATCACCTTTTATTGAATTAACACAGAAAACTTTACCAATTCTGGAAGACTTTGGTAAAATACCAAAGACTGTAATTCAATGATTTGAATTTAAATTTGCAGGAATCACAATACTAAACACTTCTTCTTCAAAGTCTGGTGATTCGATAATACCAGAGAAATTTAAGTGATTTACAGAACGTCTAACACAACACAGTCGAATAATTTTTCTAAATTGTTAACATCATCAATAGTTCCCCTTAGTAGAGATATATTGATTAATATCCTGATTACCGTCAGACTGAATAGCTCTAGCAATATCTCCATAAACTTTTCTACTAGTAATTCTATCTGAATCAATGAACTCCAAATCATTATCATAAGCTGACAGTTGACCTATCGCCTTTCTTAACTGATTGTCTGAAAGCCAATCTGTTTCTGAAAGTGCAATTTCATTAGCCACTTGTGGATAGTTTGTCACAGTTGGAAAGTAGGACATCTTTAAAGTTTTTATTAAAACAGAATATTTATCTGAGAAAAAACTACATAAATTACTGATTAATTTAATTGATCAAAAATTTGGAGCTATAAACCAGTTTTACGCATTTCAAAGTATAGCAGTACAAAGCTTACAGCTGTGTAGACCATCTGAGCACTACAAACATTGATTGTAACTAATTTCTGAGCAATAAACCTCGAATTTGGTAAATTTACCGAATAAGAACACCTTATACGGTAGATCTACTGAATAAGACAAAAAAATCCGTCTTATTCGGTAGATCTACTGAATAAGGCGCGGCTTATTGGGTAGATCTACCGAATAAAAAAAATCTACCGAATAAGGCGCGACATATATATTTGAGCTTAGAAGGATGGAGTATACAAAAGTTAACCATTTACTTTTAAAATAAAACACTAGACTTTTGATTTTAATTTGTAACAATTCTCTTGATATCGATTAAACACGCTGTTTTTATGCAATAATATGTTCTGCTATTTCACATGTTACACTCTCCAGATTCAGCCCTGATCCAGGTACACTGGGCCTTAAATTTTGTATTTGTAACATCAAAATCTAATTTTATAGATGACTGTGTGTTCTGCTCTCGCTCATAAATCACAAATCACCATCAGATATTCACTTAATTTAGAGAAAAACGTTTAGCATGCACTGATTGATCCTCTCTTAAGTCTTTCACAATTAGTCTCTTCAATTCAAGTCGTTTCACTTAGCTATTATACAGTGAGAGTCAAATCAAGCCCATTGAATGATTATTATTCTTGATATTGATTTACTTTATTTCAT
This sequence comes from Phaffomyces antillensis, assembly GCA_003707195.2. Lineage (NCBI taxonomy): Eukaryota > Fungi > Ascomycota > Saccharomycetes > Phaffomycetales > Phaffomycetaceae > Phaffomyces > Phaffomyces antillensis. The sequence continues at coordinate 1,294 of PPNI02000102.1, forward strand.
TTTCGACTATTTTAATCTTTACATAAAGTTATTAAACTCCTTCAATTATTTTTAATTTAGAACTCTCATTCTTCATTCTTTGGTTAGTTGGTGTTGCTATTTTGTGACATGAATTTGTTTTAATGGCAGCCATTTGGGTGCAATTAATCAAAAAAAAAGAGATGAGTAACGCGTTACTGGGGTATTTAACAATCTTGTAAATTATCTCATCAATAATTACATTAATTTATATTACTGTAGCTCAGTGTAGTTTTCATACTTCTAAATCTCAATGTGTGTACAAAAGTTTTTTGTGGTCATGCCATGCAGGGTAACATTCATAATAAAAATTAATTCATTATGACCTCTTAAATTGCATTAAAAGTTCAAATCTCAATCACATTCAATTTTGACAATGTCCCGTAATGCATACTCTCTTAGAGACAGAGGTGGCGATAGAGGTGAGCTCCCAGATGAAAAAAGACAACGACTCGATACCAGTAATCATCAAGTTCCTTCAACAATAGATCAATATGTCCCAGCATCCATTTTGAATGCATCTTCTGTTCTTTTCGTTGGTGGTTTCCCACCAGATTGGAGCGAGAACATGGTTGAAAGTGTCATTGCTGGAAGTGGGCGTGTTGTAGATATCAGACTTAGATTGAATAAAAATTTCTGTTTTGTTGAATATTTAAATCCTCAAGAAGCTGAAAATGCATATAGATTATTGAATGAAGTCACCTTAGGACCAAGAAGAAAATTAAGAATAGAGATCTCTAAAGAAGGATTAAGAACATCGAGACCAGCTGAAATGAAAGTGAAGATACTTGATCGAAAATATTTACCAACCTATGTTAATATTCCAACAGAAATGAAAAACAATGTTGAATTTGTAATTAATGCAAGTAATTCACCAGTGGCAGAAACCCCTGTTCCACCTGCCAATCCAACATCCTCGTTAAACACAGAGATCCCAGAAATTCTAGCCAGTGCTTCTAAGTATCTACCACAATTTAATCCAGATGCATTCAAATCAGAAGATAAAATAAGTGAAAATTTACAATCTTTACCTCCTGCCCAATTAATCGAGTTGATCTCAACCTTAAAGAACCTAATAGGTAAAAATGATTATACTTCAGCTCAAAAAGTTTTCAACATCTCTCCAAATATACCAATAGCTGTATCTCAAGCTTTAATACTAATGGGTTTAATAGATGTTACTATGTTAACCAATGGATTAAAAACAGCTTCTAGTAATTCACAACCACCTGCTTTCCCAGTACAGGCCTCACCACCTCCACCTCCACCTTCAATACACCCACAAATGAAACCAGGTTGGGAGTCATTTTCGTATTCCACAATTGATAAATTATTGAAATTGGATGTTAACGAAGCTAATATGATTGTTCAAGTCTTGAGACTTTCACCCCAAGATCTGAGTAGAGTTCCAGAAGAACAAATGTCTGTCATCAATGGAATCAGGGCTCAATATTTATAATCTTAGTGAGCTGGGTTTTAATCTGCTATAGACGTAGTTGTAGTATTATTAATGTCGGATCCACTTTCTCCGGCATGGCACAGAAGCATTGTATGCAATGGCCGAATAATTTTCACTTAGTAAACAAATTCCAACATTATCGAATATAACATAAATAACAAGAAAGCATGAGCTCCAAAGTCCCAGGCAAGGCAATCTATATAGGTTCAATTCCCTATGATCAAACTGAGGAACAAGTCCTTGACATTGCCCGCTCAATCGGTCCTGTTGTCAACTTAAAGATGATGTTCGATAAAGATACTGGTCGTTCAAAAGGTTTTGCATTTGTTGAATATAATGACGTTGAAACTGCCTCATCTGCAGTTAGAAATTTGAATAATTATGCGATTGGAAATAGGTTATTGAAGTGTGACTTCTCAAGTGAACAATCCTTCAATAATTCAGTGGGATTGAACAACAATAATGGAGGAAACATCAATAATAGTCATAATGGGAATAAAGTTAATAGCAGGAAGGATGAACTACCACCATTACCGAATGGTATAACACTCCCACCTAGTATCACACTCAACGACAGTATCTCTTCAACATTAAGAGATCTAGACAGTTTTAGAATAAATCAATTAATAAAAGACATGACTTCAATGGCTAATAAAAACCCCGTATTAATGGAAAATCTTTTGGCTCAATGTCCTCAGTTATCATATGCTTTAGTAGAGGCATTGTTGATCACTGGAAATGTCACTCAAGAAGAAATTAAACTGGTGTTGATTAATAGAGATAATGATAATTCTAATAATAACAATAATATTTATGATAACGATAATGATAATGACGATGCTAGTCCTGGTGTCGTGAGAAATGATACTGTTAATGGTGATAATGGGGGAGTTACTGAACTAGGTGTAGAACAAATCGAATTAATCAAACAAGTCTTGGAGATCCCTGATGAAGATCTTGAAGATTTACCACAAGATCAAAAAGAATCAATTTTAGAAATTAAATTGAATTACAGGAATGGAGTATATGGGAAAATATAAACCATTATATTCTACGCTAACGCAACTGAAATAATGTATAGTAATATTAGCTATCATTAAATATTATCTATTTTTATATATACAAATCAAATCACAGTTGAATGAAACCTTTCTAGAATCGTATTTAAAGAATTAACCCACCCATCTTTTTCTTGTCTCGATCTACATAAAAACACCATTGATTTTCCCGTTATTCCCAGCCTCGTCACCATTTTAATTAAACCTGGATTTTTAGCAGTGACTTCTGATTTTTTACCCAATGAAGATGATGAAATTGCCCTTTTTTGTCCAAACCATAACGTGAAACATCTTGAAATCTCATCATCTGATGAGATCCATCCATCATCGTAAACACGAGGAAATGAGTGACGTTCCGGATCTGTACCATTATCTAAATCATGGTTGAAATTAGAATTAATTAAATCTAGTTCACAAATATTTCCTGAATATATATAACAATCTTGAATTGGAATTGTGATGTAATGTTTATGATAAATCTGAGGCTTTAAGTTACCAGTTATTGTTTTAGTATAAACTTTATATATTTTTAGAAAACCAGGTATTGATATCAAATATAATTTTCTAAAAGTTGAATGTTTTTTAGGTTTTTGATAAATATAACCTGATTTAATAATTGGTCTATAAATGGAATTTGAATTAATGTTATGAATTTCAGGATCTGCTAATCCATGAAGACTTTCCCATTTATTTAATGTTAGATTAGAAGAATCTCCGTATTCATCGATTTTTAACTTATTGATATTTTGAACTTTAACCTTTTTCAAATTTAATAAATCTCTATTAACTCTTGAAACCCAATATTTTTTCAATTCTAGTAATCTTTTAATCCATTCATCTTTAATTTGTTCATTAGGGGACCTTAATATTAAAAATAATCCATTTTTTAATATGATTTTAAAATAACAGTTTTTTCCTTCTTCTAATAAACCATTTGAGTTTAAAATCGTCTTGGGATCGATGGAGCTGTCCCACGCTAATTTATTTGCAATCTCAACACCTATTGGAAAATGCTTTGCATCATACGATATAACGTCTTTGATATCACATAAATCTAAAACACCATCAGATCTCAGTATTAGTGAAATTTTTCTTTCAAAATCCAGCATTGCAGTTTTATCTCTTTTATCAAAATCTTCAAGCGTTATATCTTCATTCAACCAATCAATATGTTCATTTTCATCAATTGAATATGGATTATGTTCATAGATTTGAGGAATGGAACTCTTTGAAACTGATTTATGATAATTTTCAGTTATTAATCTTGAATTTTCATTTAATTTAAAATCAAATGATGAGTCAAAAGGGGTTGGTGGTAATGCTTTATAGGAGTGAGTTAAAAATAATAAATTGTTTGAGGTGAATAAATAAGAAAATTTGAAAACTTGTTTTGTGAAAATTAAACCTTTTTTCAAATTCCCATTATTCAACGATAATTTTGATAAAAATCCTTCAATTGGGGAAGGTTCAAACATTTCATCTACTTTAATTGGATAATGTTGGATTTTTCTTAATTCTAAAACAAAAGTTTTATTTAAACATTGTTGCCATGCTAAGTTTTGTAGATTTTCACCAAATAACCATTCTAATCTATCATAAAATCTCCAACAAAGACTTAAACTTTGCTCCAATTTTAATAAGTTTTGAGATGTATCAGTATAGCCAATTGAAACTAATCTTTGTGCAACTATATGTAACACGTATCTGATTATCATGGGTCTATTACCTTCAATATAACCTTTCTCTAGAATATTTAGATTTGTGATTGAATTTTGATTTTGCAAAAAATGATAAATACTTACCGGTAAGATAATATCAACAGAAAGATTAAATTCAGGAATTTGTAACTTAAACTCTTTGGAGTTTGTCAAATTTCCTAAACTTGAATTTAATAAAGATAACCATTTAATTGAATTTGAAAACGTTTGACATTTTAATAGAAATGCCTTCTTATCATAAACTATTGAAATTGTTTTATCCAAATTATTGTAAAGACTTATTGAACACTTCTTATTCAAAAAAAAATCATACCTATTCTTTGAATGACTTAAATCAAAATTTTCTGGGATTTCTCTATTTGTGTAAAATTGAATTAAAACGGGATTATTTATATCATCGGTTGATCTTAATACGACGATATATTCTTTCCATCTTTCCAAAACTCTTGATTCACAAGGTTCTAAATCTGTAAATTCGTTGAAATTCAAATTTGATTCTAAACCTTTAATCAAGACTAACATTTTATCCATTTTGATAATTTCACCAACTTTATAATTCTTACGAACACTTTTCTTTTTTCTTCTTATTTGGGAACTATGATAGGTGAAGCTTTTAATTTTATTTTTTGATACTAGTTTTTTGATTTTTTCGTCCATAGTTTTATGAGATTTATCTAATGGCATTATCAAATCAATGTCATCACCTTGAATATTTTCAGGAATAGGTTTTAAATTTGTGATTTTGTTTCTAATTGGTAGTTTTTTGAACCTTGTTAACTTGTTATCATTATTATCATTGTTTTTATTAGTTAATGTTGAAATAGAGACATTGTTAGAAACTGCATCAGATTTAGTTTCAGCTGAATTTGAAGGTTGTAGAATTGAAATCGGCAAGATTTTATTACTATTGAGGTTTTGCTCCATTGGTATTTCATCATTCTCTTTTGATTGATTGTTGAGTTTGATCGATTTATCATCAATTGGTTGTTCTTGAGCAGTAATAAAAGAGCTACTATTATCACCATCGATAGATAAAAATGGTGGGATCAGTTTAACAGAAGCATTATCTAAAATGGAAGAGAATGAAGGTTTATTGGTGTTTAATGCAGGTTCTGATGGTTGAATTCCAATATTATTATGCCCATCACTTTGATTGACAATTGAATTTATGGCATCTGATCCAATAATAACTTCATCAACGACAAATTCATCATCATCTTCCTCCCCATCATCAGAAGAAGAACAAGTATCATCAACAGTACCTTCACCTTCACCTTCTTCTTCTTCTTCCTCATGAGAGAACAAGGAGTTGAGAAACTTCCCCGTTTGTTCATCAACACCATAATCATTACTCAACGAATGCAGCGCCTTCTTTTCTTCCATAACACCAATAATATTTATGAATAATACCATTATTACTCCCTAACTTCGTCCATAATTTAACCAATCCAGTGTCTTGTTCCTTATACCACAAAGCAGGAATTGAGCCTAATAAAGTAGAGCGTGAGACATGAGAGATCATAGCGGCGTCGCCGTATTGGAAGCGAAATGCAGTGAATGAGTCTGAAGGAATGGCTATTGATTTGGTGTGTTGTTGTTCCAATTGGTCAAGTTTGATGAATTCATTGAAATCATTCTCTTCACTGGATGACATCGTTCATTCATGTGGCGAGAGTCTAGAGTGAGTAGTGTTGATTTTTTGTGTTTGAATGTATTTTGTGGTGAATTAAAATAGTAAACACTACAAAACAAAGTGAGATTTGAATATGAATTACTACCAATATTTAAATAACATCCTCATCGTCCAATGAATGTACTGAATCACGCTTGAAGTTCTCAGGTAGCTCCACGCTTCCCACAAACTCCAAACCACAGTAAGCAGCACCAACAATTGCCACCAACAGCCCCAAAATGACTCTGATTATATGGCCATGAGCAATAAGAATCCCTAATAACAAATAAGCAACACCTCTTCCGATGAATGAAAAGGCGAATGAGACGTACGAGTACGCAATCTCTGGAGTTTGGAACTCTAAGAGGATGATACCTGACCCAAATAGAATCAAGTACAGGCCTAGAAAGAACTGATGTGATGGTTAGTACTATTGACGGTGTTTAAGTAGAGATGATACCAACGTCTTGACTGTGATTGATGGTTAGTAATGGTAGAACGATAGGCGTAAATGGATATAACTCACATTCCAGACACCAGCTGAGTCGCACCGGCAATGGCACTGATCCCACCAACTGTGAGATTCACGATCTTGAATAATCCATTCAAATCTGACATGATTGTTTGACGCTTTAACATATATCAATATAAAAGGAAAACTCCGAGATTTTTAAAATAATTTATATAGATACTATACTTACTACAACTCACTTAAAATATAAAAATAGAATCAAAAGTATAAAAAATGAAACACACACAACACTCTTTTATAATAAAGCTTATTCCTCATCTTTTGGACCAGAAGATTCAGTTTTATCTTCGGTGGTTTCTTCTTGTCCAGTTTCAGACATATCAGAAGTCCATAAAGTCAAGTTATCACGTAACAATTGCATGATTAATGTAGAGTCCTTGTATGATTCTTCTGATAAGGTATCTAATTCAGCAATGGCATCATCAAATGCTTGCTTAGCTAAATGACAAGCACGGTCTGGAGAGTTTAAAATTTCATAGTAAAAAACAGAGAAATTTAAAGCTAATCCTAGTCTGATTGGATGTGTTGGGGTTAATTCAGTAACAGCGACATCAGAGGCAGATTTGTAAGCTTCTAATGATAAATCAGCTGCTTCTTTTCTTCTATCACTGGTGGCGAATTCAGCTAAATAACGATGGTAATCACCTTTCATTTTGTAATAGAAGACTTTGGATTCACCAGAAGCAGCAGATGGAATTAAATGATCAGTTAAAACGGATAAGATATCATCACAAATCTTACTTAACTCGGATTCAATTTTGGAACGATATTCACGAATTAGATTAACCTGAGTTTCATTACCTTTGGCTTCTTCCTTTTGTTCAATTGAAGAAACGATTCTCCAAGAGGCACGACGAGCACCAATAACATTTTTGTAAGCGACTGATAATAAGTTACGTTCTTCAACGGATAATTCTTGACCTGAAGAAGCAACAGCTTTCATATTTTCAACCATCTCTTCATAACGTTCAGCTTGTTCAGCTAATTTAGCCAAGTAGACGGAATCTTCACGGGATAGAGACATTGTATCTGTAAAGATTGTTAGTAAAGTCCTAAAAGTGGATGAATAAAAAAATCATGAGAGTGTCAATGATGTGTTTATTTTTACACTATTGAGATAAGGAGTAAACAAAATCAGGAACATTCAATTGAAAGAGGAACTGGTGGAATGAGAGTAACCAAGAAGTATAGACTGCACGTTGATTGTGTCCAATATTCCACTGCAGGAAAAATTCATTTAGAATCAATTCATTTTTAAAGATATGTGAACTTTTTCAATAAATTTTCCCCTGATTCACAGCGGCGTCCAGCAAAAACAAACAAGTGGAAAACATGATGAAGTTTCCAATAAAACCGATACAGCACTTCAATCTCAAATGTGGTGTCCTTTGTTTGATTTATCTGTCCAGAATCCCAATTTGAAAGACTTCAAACTCACTTTTTTAATTGTTTTTCTTTCTTAATTTGATTTGGATCAGATTAAAAATTAAAAAAAAATTCATTGGTTTTTTTTTGTTTTCATTTTGAGATTTTTTTCGAAGAAAAAAACACGCAGAAAACTTCCCTAATAAGGAAATTTCCTCATTCAAAAAGTAATTCCGGGTGACGTCTTTTCGGTGTTCTTCTTTCGGCGTTACTCGGGAGTTTATTCACTACTTTAACTAATAACATTCTCTATTCTATAAATATAAACTCAGAAATTTAATGCTTCGACCTCACGAACATTCAAACCAAATCTGGAGTCTTGTCCTAATTTAATTAATTCAACAATCCCTTTGATTATATCTTTACTTTCATCTAATTTATAATTAGAATGGACCCAACTTGGTTTACATGATTTACCACCAGTTAACCTTAATAATTCGGGTCTTTCTGTGATTCCTGTTTGTATTAAACAAACTGTACTTTGTTCTCTTGAAACAGGAACAGTCACAGCTTTATTTCTTTTCAATATTTGTTTTAATTTTAGTGATGAAACTCCTAATCTTGGTAATGGTAATTCTAATCCTGGTAATGTTGGGTTTTCTGCATCATAACCATGAGCACCTGTTGGATTAGCTGTGTTTAAAATCAACTCAAATGGCAAGAATTTAACGATGGAAACATTTTTATTGACAGCTAATCTATTATTAATCATTTCCTTCAATCCTAATCTTGTTCTAACTAATTCCTTTTTAATGATTTCAATTTCTTCAGTCAGTGAATCATGACCTAGTTGATGAAATTTAGTTAAATCAATTGGGAAATTAGAAGTCAAATAATTCAATTTAAATGGATAAACTGATCTTTCTCTTTCAACTTTTTCTAGAACTTCACGACCTGATCTTAACTTTGGTTTATATTCAATCGCAAAATCACGAATGAATATACTTGGTCTTGCTAGGATAGTATCTGGATTACTATCTTTACCTGAAATTCCGTCTAATGTTTCTAACGTGACTAAACCTAATTCTTGAAATTCTGAAATCGACGACATTTTAATATCAACTAAATAAACTTCACCTGGAACAATAACGAATTCATCTGTTGGAATTGCACTAATTTGATTAACACCTGTACTTTTAACCCTCTCGTCGACTTTGATTAACTCTTTTGAAATTGATGCTTTTTCTAATAAATCAGATTCTTGGTCTGCTTCAGTCCATACAACACCTTTATATTCCTTTTCTGCAACAACACCTTCTGCTTGCCCTGCTAAGAATCTTCTGATTCTTCTAACTCTTGATCCAGGAACAACTTTACACTGGAAACTATCAGCAATTTCATTAACAATTTTTCTAATCAATGAACCTGTAATCATATTTGAATTTGAGCTGTATTTCTTTAATAATGCTGGTAATTTTTCAGGTGTTAATGAAGTTGCTAATAAATTCACGATGGCCTCATTAGCAATATATGCAGCAGCAATAGAATCAGCTTTACCACCTAATAATGGACCAGTTGGCACTAATTCACCATTTTGCAATTCACCAGCTGGGTAAATGACTACAGTATGGGAAACATTTGAAGTATAACCATCAACATGAGAGCCTAAAGTAATAGTAACAATATCACCTTCTTGAAAATATTCGAAATTTCTAGTTGTATCATCATCTAATTCAGGTGAAAAACCAGAATTAATAGAATTAATATCAAAGCTAACAGGATTAGCAATCCCCTTTTCAAAGTTTTCCTCAGTGTCTTTTAATAAATCATCACAACATGTTTGTAAGAATGAATCACCAAGTAAAGATAACTCAATGATTGATAGTTTTGGGGTTTTATTTAAATGATATCCATCATTGATTAATTTGATTAGATACGTCAAAGTAGTTTGTGAAATTTGACCAGCTAGTTTATACTTGCTTAAGACATTCTCATTAAGGAAATTCTTTTGTCTTAATAGGACGTCTTGATCTTGTGGAGCAATAGCTAATTCCATCTCTTAATCTATCAAAAAATATACGTAACTATAGCTCATCGCTTGAAAAAAAAATATATAAAAAAAAAAAGATTTAAAAATTTGCATTGAAAATGGTTCGGGCAGTACGAGCTCATTCCTCACTTGAATTTAGTACAATCTTCAAAGATGGAAGTTTACATGACCAAGTATAGAATTATATATATGCATTAATCAAATGAATATAATGAAAGGACCAAATTAAAAAGACACTGTAGGTAGCTTTTTTCGATTCAAAAAAAAATACCAGAGAAATCAAAAAAAATAACGACAACTGCAGGACTCGAACCTGCGCGGGTAAACCCAAAAGATTTCTAATCTTTCGCCTTAACCACTCGGCCAAGTTGCCTCACTGATAATGATTTGGGACGTCTAGAACCCTACCAGCACATGAATTACGTAATAATAAATTATGAAGCCCTGTAGCTGAATTTAGCTGCTTACGGTTCAGCTGATCCGGCTGCGCATGTGAGTCGATTTATGAGTGGTGATGTGATTTTCTTTTATAACAAGTATTTACTTTGTAGTGTCAAAATATGTATTCTGAAAGGGTTCCTTCCTATAAACCTTTTTAGACTTATTATTCAGGAATCCCATCTATATATACTATAAATTACGTTTCAATGACTAATATCCAGTTACTGTAGTTCCTGCATCTATCTAACCAATTATATCGACTGCTTCATATTCT